>JAPDSC010123249.1:0-19064 GCA_026290005.1 Latrodectus geometricus | reverse complement strand
AATACAAATAATAAAAACATACACTCTAATGGTAATACCAATGTAAAAGTCAATGATACTACTGCTTCTAATATTTCCAATGATGATATTGTTGGTAAAAATTGTACTGATGTAAATAATGCTTTGTTGTTAAATAATGAAATGTTTATTGATCCTAATGTTTATGTACATAATGCTGTCTCTCAAAATGTTGTAAATGTACCTGAAACCAATACTGTTGTAAATAACGAATTTCCCACAAATAATGTAATGTTACACTATTCCCAAACTCCCTCAACTAGTACTGTCCATAATCCTTGTAACACCCCCCAAAGAACAAAAGAGCCCTTACTAATAGTGATGAGGAAGGATTTTGCAGACCAAAAAAAAACTGCTAGTGTTAAAACTATCCATATGGAACAACAAACTAGCACCTCTAATAAATTTTCTGCTTTAAATAACATTCCAAACCAAAATAATGAAAATGCAGCTGAAAGTACGCTAAGCAATACAAACGTCACTCAAAAAAACATAATTCCACCGATTCTTATTAAATTTGAAAGCAATTATAATGAACTTCTAAATCAACTTAAACAAGGATTTGATAAAAAAATATGATAGCTAAACTCTCGGGAGAATATTTGAAAGTAACACCATCGTCTCCAGATGCGCATAGGTGAATAACTAAATATTTAATGGAAAAGGAAATTGAGTGCTTAGTTATTAAACACAGAGCAGAAAAGCCAATCAAGGTAGTGTTTAAAGGCCTACCTCACACCACGGACACTAACCTAATCTCTGAAGAATTAACACACAAAGGTTTTGATGTAGCATCGGTCGTAGTTATGAAAAGACACAGAGTAAAGGAGCCCATCCCATGCTTCCTCATCACACTTAATTCTAACGAAATAGCTCAAAAAATTTTTGAAACAAAAGAAATAATGAATGTCATTATAAAAGTGGAGAGATATATTAACAACAGACCGATACAATGTTACAATTGCCAGAGATATGGCCACAGCTCTACGGTGTGTCGTCTTAAACCTAACTGTGTTAAATGTGGAAATAAACACACGTCCAGAGATTGTCCATACAAAAGACTTGAGAAGCCTAAATGTTACAACTGTGGCAACAATCACACAGCTTCTTACGCGTGTTGCCCGGTCAATCCATTAAACAAAAACAAAAAAGTTGTCCTCCCTACTATCCCCACTGTTAACATAAAGAGAAAAGACTTAACCAATTTGAAAATATCTAATCAAATTAGGAAATTATTTAAGGAAATCAATTTAATTTTTAAAGCTTATCCAGCACTTCTGCAATCTGTCCCCCTCTTGGAAAAAGCTGTCCATCCGACTGATAAACTCAACATTCTTCTGAAAGCCCTTAGTATTATAGATAGTACTAATGGTAATTAATGTTATGGGCGATAAAAAGATTATGATATGGAATGCGAACGGCATACTCAAAAAATATTGTGAATTCAAAAACTTTGTAATAAAAAATAATTCAGATATTATCATGTTACAAGAAACCCACCTTACTAGTGGAAACTCTCTCATACTTCCAAATTATAATGTATACAGGAATGATAGAGCACTAGCCCAGGGAGGGACAGCAATTCTAATTAAATCAAGAATTAGTCATTCGCATATTCCCACACCTAATTTAAATTTCACTGAAGCCACAATAGTTAAACTGCATCTCTCAAATTCAGGAGACATCACCCTTGTGTCACTTTATGTTCCCCCCCACCAAAAGCTCACTACTCGCCACAGATATAGAAAATCTAGCTGCTATCAGCCACAAAATTATACTAGCAGGCGATCTAAACGCCAAGCACCACAGTTGGGGTTGTAACTACAACAATCACTCTGGACTTGTGTTTAACTCCCTCATTTCCAACACAGATTTTATAATTTCCAGACCTGACAAACCCACTCACTATGGCCGTACTCACGGGAATTTTATTGACCTCATGCTCTCCAGGGGTGTCCTACCTCCCATGAAGTTGACTACACTGGAGGAGTTACCATCTGATCACTACCCAGTACTTATCTACTTCGGATTACCGACACAACAACATAGTGAAGGGCTGACCACCTGCCATAATTGGAACAAATTTAGAAGCAAAATTAATGAACTTATTCCAACAGAAGCTTTTAAAATAGCTGTTACCCCCAATCAAATTGAAGAAAAAGCGAGTAACATTACAAACATAATTAATTCAGCACTTGAGTTTAGTAAATTCACCAAACCCAACATGAATACTGATTTCCTACCCGACATAATTACCACTAAAATTAAAGAAATAAACAGGCTTAGAAAACAGTTTAATAGAACCAAATCCCCCATCACTAAAAACAAGATTAATGCTTTAAAACGTGAAATTAAATATGAAATAACAACCCATACCCAAAAAACCTGGAACTCCTATCTATCCAACCTTAATGCGGAGGATGGCTCTTTCTGGAGAGCGGTCAATAATAGAAAAAAATCATACGAGGTTCTCCCAACACTTATAGATGGCACAACTGTAGCCACTACAAATTATGAAAAAGCGGAATGTCTTGCCAATTCGTTTGAAACGCAATTTAAGACTAATGACATTCCCAACCCAACTATTGAGCAGCTCATCCAAAGTGAGGTTTCCCATGTCCTGCAAAATAACAACTTACCTCAACAACAACTGAAAGAAATTGCCGCCTCTGATGTTGAGGAGATTATCCAAAAATTAAAAACTAAAAAGAGTCCGGGCCATGACAGAATTAACAACATAATGATAAAACAAATCCCGGTCAGGGCCATCTGCTATTTAACATCCATTATCAATAGTATTATTAAAATCGGATATTTTCCTTCAGCTTGGAAAAAGGCAATCATCATTCCAATTCATAAGCAAGGAAAAAATAAATCTTACCCCACTAGCTACAGACCTATATCCCTTTTTCCCACGATGGCCAAAATTACAGAGAAAATCATTCTTACTATCCTATTAGAATATGATCATAACCACAGAATTACTATTCCACAACAATTTGGATTTAGGAGAAACCTCTCCACTACACATCAGCTTCTTAGAGCAGTCGAGAAAATTTCTGAAGGAATTTCTCAAAAAAAATCCACTGGCGGAATCTTTCTCGATATTGAGAAAGCTTTAGACAGAGTATGGCACTATGGCTTAATTTTCAAACTTATAAAATATAAATTTCCGTTTCCAATGATTAAACTAATAAATAACTACCTCTCCAACAGAAGATTTGCTGTCAAGCTTAATAATACCATGTCCAATGATAAGCCCATTTATGCAGGCGTCCCACAGGGATCACTGCTGGGTCCATTTCTTTTTAATATATATATTAATGACATCCCACAACATAAAAACACCATGCTCTGCCTTTTTGCCGACGACATGGCAATTCTTTCTACCAGCTCAAGCCACTTGAAAATTCATTCAAATCTCACTGAACACCTAACGGTCATAGAAGAATGGCTAAAGGTCTGGAAAATTAAAATCAATCCAACTAAATCTCAAGCGGTTCTCTTTACAAGGAAGAGAACGCATTGCCCACAGATCAATTTAGGTGGATACAATATCCCCTGGACCAATAAGGTCGATTACTTAGGCCTCACTATAGACTCCAAATTAACGTGGAAACACCACATCAATAAAATTAAAAATAAATTCATCGCGGGCAGAAAAACTCTTTACCCACTTATTGCATACAGCTCAAAGCTTTCACTACCCAATAAATTAATAATCTATAAAGCCTACTTGAGACCAATTATCACATATGCAGCACCAATTTGGGGCGGGGCTGCAGAAACTAATCTTAAAATACTGGAAGCTCAACAAAGCAAATTGCTCAGATTAATCACGCAATCCGTTTATTACATTAGGAATGAACAAATTAGAAAAAACCTCGGCATGCTAACGCTAGTTAACTATATAAAATATCTATCATTTAGATTTTATGACAAACTTTACCAAATTTCTAATACGGAAATCCAAAAAATTGATAAATACAACCCATATCAATTAATTAATTTTCATAGACCAAGAGCTGTACTGAGGCTTAAACCACAAACAAATCTTTCGATCCACTTCCCTAAATGTCCAATGGGAATGAAAAAATCAAAATAAGTAAACATTTCATAATCTGAAATAATTGCTGCCATTCAACTCCACAAATTCCTCTCTCGAGTTTCGGAATGCTTACAAACAAACCTTGTAATTGGACATGATCGTGCTTTTTTTTTTTGGACGTATATAATTTATATGTGTATAATTAATAAAATTTATTAAGAAAATCTCAAACAAACAATTAAATAAATTTGATTGTTTTATCATGTATAACTGTATTAATCAAGAATTTTGTTTTCTTAATGTTTATATGTAAATAATTGTATTCGTATAAATATTTTGTTTCGGTAAATTATTCTTTTGGTTTAAATATATAAATCAAGAAATTGAATCTTTCTAATTTTTTATTACAAATATTCATTGCCATGTATTGTACAATCCCTTGGGAGTACTTACTATTCCTTGAGTTAAAATTATTGTATAAAATTTATTTGTGTGTGCTAGAACTGTCTATTTGTTATGCAGATTAATTTTAGGCTCCAATCAATTTCACTATAAAATCAAGGTAAATGGCCCAGTGGCTACAAACCTAACAAACCTTAGACCTACTTTATTTACTTTATTTCCAAATTATAATTTTGACTTCCAATTATTGAAAAAAGTATTTAATTTTTGTTTTTTCATTACTATAAGCTGAGTTTTTGGAAATAGATACTTAATCATTTAGAAATTTTTTACTCGTATTTTTTTAATTTTTTGTTCCTTCAATCTAGTAAGCCTTTTATAAGTTTTATTGAGCCACTGAAAATGCAAGAATTTATAAGACATGGACTCAGAATAGCATAAACTAACAGATGGTGAGAATCACAGCATCTGCATGTTTACGGGGCTTTCTGGAACAATTTCTGTCGTTGAAACACTAAGCAATTCGTTGGGATGATTTATTAAGCATTTTCATGCGTCAACTTCTTTATAGTGCTACTGCAGCGCTCCCTAAGACAAATAGCATAATCTCATAAAAATGCCAGCCATGCTAAAGTAGAATATTAAGAATAAGGGAAGTATTTAACTATTTTTTTTTATAAAAACTCCTAAAACAACACATCTTAATAATGTCAAAAATAGTAATTTAATACTTAAGACTTTATTATTTGTAACTACTTATTAATGTTTAGTATTAAAAGAAATTATATATAAATTAAGATGGTATTTACTTTTGAAGAATATATTTTAATTCATTAAAACAGCTTTGTAGTCCTCTTTCTTTTAAAAAAATACTGTTATTATTTAGCTGAGTATTATTATTTAGTTGATTATTAACTTTTAATTAAAAGTGTAATCTGTTTCATATATTTATGGAACTAATTTAAGTGTGAATAAGTCACTCAAAACTATATAAACTCTTAAAATATGTCAAAATTTTTAGCAACATATTAAAAAAATATATAATTTTCATCGGTGTAGATAATCTTCATATCATTTCACTTATGAATAAATCACTCAATAAAACAGATTATCTTCTTAATATTAAAACAAACTTTAAATTATACTATTTTTATTTTAGTGAAAGCAACTATCATATGAAGTGAAGTGAATAAAATCTGCATGTTATCCTACAAACTGTTTATATGCAAAAATGTTTTTCTTTGCTGAAAAAAACGTATTTCTCTCAATTAATTAGGCGTATATTATTGATCTATTGGTGTCACTTTAAAATGTAATGTTAAGAAGTTTCTATTTTAAATTTAACCGTTTCTTAATAAAGACAGTTTTTTTTTCATAATAGCAAATAAAAAGTGGATTTAAAATACATATAACTTTAAAATAAATCTTCTGAAAGGTTAAGCTGAATGAAAAGGAATGGTGCGTGTGAGAAAGAGAGAGAAAATGAATTTTTTAAGAAACATTTTTTCTTGTTTATGGTCAATTGCATACTTTTGCAAGAGTTTTCTTTATTAATTTATGTGTCAAGCATATAGAAATAAATAGAAAGAAAATCGCTAATAAGAAAGTAATGCAACAAAAATATAGTAATCTTAAAGAAGAATCTTTATTTATATATGAAATATAACAATATTTTGTGACAATATGTCTAGCATTTTTGACATATTGACAAAAAATATTGTTTTGATTGAAATATTGTTTTGATTGAAATATTATAAAAAATGTCAATATTTTTTGTCAATAACAATAAGTTTTTCATAGTGTATTAAAGGTTGGATGCAAAAAACAAGCGTGAATGTTTTCTTTTTCAAAGAAGTTTTGAATAAATATAGATTTTTCAATCCACTCAAAATTTGCTTAAATGTGTTGCAATTTTGTTAAACGCATTGAATACGCTATACGGGGAAATAAAATTAGTATTCACGTATAAAAAAGCCTTTTCTGAAAAGTAAAATATTATTAAAACGGTTGGAGATCAACCTAAACATTATGTAAATAAAAACAAGAATTTTTCCTTCCTTTTCAATGAAATATTTTTAAATTGCTCTTTATCAAACAATAAATTTTTAAATTATTTATAAGATAAATAAATCTTTATGTAAAATATCTGGAGGTTGTTAAAATTTGGAAACTGGACATCGCTGTGAAAGATTCATGTATGACTGTTTTAGTAAAAGGATATCAAAAATTAACTTATGTATAACATCTACAGTTACAATAGGCATATAAATGGTAATATTTATCCCCAAATACACTAAAGAATACTTAATATTAAAGTAAATGTCCCGGTACCATGAATTGTTTTATTTGTTCATTTAGAAAAGACATACTACTCTTCAAATTCTCCCAAACCCACGCACGTTTTATGCATGCACCATAATCCAAATAGATATTTCATAGACAGATATGCACATCACTGACAGGATTTTGTGCCAGTAATACTATAATACAAATATATATAGACTAATTATCAACATAATTATTTAGAAAAGGAATAAAATGAAAGTCCAAAGTAAGTCACAAATAAAATCTTTGTCAGACCTTCATAAGTTAGTGGTATACGTTTCTCATTATCAGTCATTCCCTCAATTATAGATACTATTCTGCCAAGAAAATGTGATTAATTCACTCTGCTGTATTGATTACTTCAAAAACAGTATGGTCAAACACGGTAACTTTTTACATTGATAAGAAATGTTCAAATACCTTATTGATATTTAAATTTTTTCTTTAAACTTCTTTTTAATTTTGATTCCAGTAAGAAGTTATCTTATAGTTTATAAAACTTCTACATTGCTTCCATATTTATGGCTAATTACTTGTTTTTGTTTCATGATTATATGTACTTATGACACTAATGTCACAATTCTTCTTTGTCAATGTAGTAGGCTTGTCAATTTTATTGTTCTTTACTTTTTAATTCTTAATTTTTAGAGAAACTTAATTCTAGATTAAATTTCTCAAGAAATTTAGAAAGGATTTAGAGATTTAATTTTGAGAAGAAACTTTGTTCCTGCTCTAACTGAAGATGCATCAGGCTCTCTAACAAAGGCTGGGGAATGTAAAATAGGCCATAGTTATAGTCTTTTAAAAATGACATCTCTGGTCAGGTAAGCCAGCTCAGGAGTCACTTGCTTCCTCTTTGACACTAAATTATGACTAATCTTTCGCTTTCGAGTACATAATGTGTGTGTGTGAAACTCTTTTATAAATTTTTACTGTTTACGATAACATTAGTTACTCTCTGGTAGTACTGAAAGGTGAAATATCCATAGTGGTTGAACATCAGCAATAATTTCTAGAAGTGAGTATATTTAGGATCACAGCAAAAAAAATTAATTGCATACGTAAATGTTAAGTTTTCCTAAAACGCTTCTGCAATAGCAATAAACTATTTTCCAGAATTTCTCAAAATTTGTATGATGATTTTTCTCAGACCGAAATAGTTCCCTTTGTATTTTGTAAACCATCTATTTAACTCAACAAAACAAAACGTTATGAGGTTAAACTGATGATATCAGTTCTAAAATCATTTTAAGTCTGCTAATGTGAGTAATATATTTTCATTAATAAGCATAATTTTTATTTTCTTGTGGAGGGAAACAATTTTAATAGAATCTAATCGTAGTGAGAATGCAACATTAAAGTCACGAAAAATTCATTAAATTAAAAGCATAAAAATAAAATTGATGATTTGAATGTAATTTTACTACTAAAATTATATTCTTAAAATTATTTAATACAAATGATTTTTGATTACGCAAAAATAATAGCAAATATTTTAGAACTGCGCACTCATAATTATTTTTAAGTGCAGAAATATTTTATTTATAAATGCTTAAATAAATTCTAAATGATTTATTAATATTTTTAAATTCCTCTTTAATAAAAAAATATCATAATATTTTACAATAAAATATTTATTTCAATAAATCTTTCATTAAAATGAAATTTTTAAAACATTAGTCTATGCAGGAAATACTGTTAGATATAACATTAATTTACTATGCAAATTTAATATCTTTCTTTGAAATATTATCTCAATCATCCAGAATTTTTTCAAATGTCTAATGAATGCAATGTGTACTATAGAACAAATAAAAAAAGATTTAATACGAGGACATTTTTGCAATAGCAAAAATGTCGAAATACCTTTCTAATTTGTAATCTTAAGAAATACATATGGGAATTTCTTTCAAAATATTCATCTTACGTAATCGACTAATCTGAACGTAGAAAATATATAAGAGGAGTTTAATATTTTATGCTATGTCTCGACGATGGTGCGATTGATAAATGTTTTAAACTTGGTTCTCAATTTTTGAAATATATCTATATTTTTTCTTATACATATTAATTTTATACTTTTCATTTCTTTTATTAAATTTTCAGTTATTTTAATATTAAGGCTTTAATGTAAGTATGCTAAGAATTTTCTGATATTTAAATTAATAATATAAAAGATGACATAGCTTTCATTAATTAAAGTATAAAATATTGCAATGTAATGTTCTTTAGAAAACATTTTAGATCTATAAGCTTAAAGTATGTACTATATTTGAAAACCGCAACAATTGAGAACTCTACGAATTAATTTTATTATGAAACATTCTTGATTTCGTAATGTTGTAATATTGCTGAATATTTTAAATTATCTTAACTTTCAAAATTTAAATTACTATATCATTATAGAAGCTTACTCTATCCCTTGTGTCAAATGGGGCTAACAATTTTTTTAATTTTAAAAAAGCATATGTTTAACATTTAATTCAGTTAACATTTCTTCAAAAACTTGGTATATATAATGGAAATACCTTATTCCCCACATGATTTTTTTAATCAATCATTCTTACATTTTTTTGGAAATATCTCTCTATAATCAGCCATTGCATATATAAATGATCAATGTAACATGATAGTTAAGAGAAATGTTTTGTTTGGTATTATTCATCCCACTTAAGTAACACTCATTGAAAAACTTAAAAATATGGTAATTAGAAAATGCTATTAGTTATTAAAAACAATATATTCGATAAAAATTTTAATTTATTAATTAATGAGTATGGTGATGGTTACAATAAAAAATGATTTCGGATTTTTTTTCTTATCACTTGTTTGTGGCATAAAACTGACAGTAGATGCTGCTACAATATATTAAACTCATCATACCAAAACTTTTTTTACTTGATAGCGGTTGTTTTCACCATTTCCTTTTACCATAATGAGGTAGAGGATAATGAACAAAGTCATTAGCCTCATTAATCAGGCTTATATTTTGAAAATGCTCTCCAAAAACTACTATCTCATTTCTTCTAGGATAACCAGTATTTTGATTTTTTTTTTCGAAACAATCCATTCTGTAAACATATCCTATGTAACGCTAAACCCAAGATTTTTTACCTTGCATAATTTTATTAATATAAAATGTTTTGGGCAATAGAATTAAGCATAACATTTTGTTTAATTTTGTATACACTTACAAATAATTTTGAAAAAATATTTCTAAATATTATTATATTTTCTAAACTCTATAATACATTTTCTAAGTATTAATGTAATAAAATATAAAAATTTCTAGATATTATTACATTTTCTTGATTTTTAGAGATTTTGCAGAGTATGACATTAATAATTTTAACTATTTAATCAATAAAGCGAAAATGAACAGTGAATCTATTGTTTCATTTTAATTTGTTTCATACTAAATAATATATGAACTAAAGCTACTCTAGAAATATAATTGACATTTTTAGATTTATTTAAAATTAAAGTTTGCTTTCAATTTTAAATTATATTTTAATATGTTTAAGTATCAAAATTCTGAGTTTGACTATCACTTCTTAATTTTATACTTAGATATAATTTCTTGTGAATAAATGAATTAATACAAATTTCACATATAACAAAATATTTAAAAATTTTAATAGCTTTTTCAGCGCTTTTAATGGAAATTTTAAATTATATACACAAATTATTATCATTTCTTTAATTTTATATTAATATATATTATTATTATTACAACCTCTATTGAAAATTTAGTTTTAGTGCTTATAAAACTATATCGATTGTTATAAACTGCTAAAATCAAATTCTCTAAGCAAATTTCATTGTTTTTTGATTTATTATCTAAACACTCACATATATCAATCTAAAGTTTTCATTTATATTATATTTTAAATAATTTATGTTCCAACGATAAATTCAAGAAATTAATATGTAGAATGTAATAAAATTTTACAGTAGAATTTGCTAAAATCATTCATAAATATTAGAAAAATATCTCTTTGTTACTAATTTTCTAACTCTGCACATTTCTAAAAGGACTTCTATTTATTGACAACAATTTCCCCTAAAACATAAAAAATATCTATAATAAAATCGCATAATTATTTTGTGAAACATAATTTTGGTTTTAAATTTAGCAACGATTACAATTTATAAATACAAATTTATTATCTTAAATAATATACAAATTTTATGTACATTAATTACATATTATTAAATCTGTAGGACCACTTACTTATTTAAAATTGTTGAATAAATAATAAAGAGTCTCTCGTGTAATATCGTGTAATATTTAAGTAATATCATGAATTCCTTCCAATCATGTAATTACCAAAACAAAAAATATATTATTTAAGAAAACACAAATAACCACATTTAAATTCAAGAATTTGATGGACATAACAAGAGATAAATATAATAAATGATAAAAAGTTTTCGCAAAAGAATCCTTTGAAATTTATTTATAAATAAACACCTATTATCAACTTCGAAAAAGAATAATTAAATTATTTCTAATAACTTATTTTTATAAAATCTTAATAACAGCTGATACTAAAAGAGATTTGGACTAAGTAAAGTATAAATTTTGCAACAATCATAATTTTTTCTTCTCTGTAGATAAACTTCTACTACCATACTGTCAAAAATTTTACTTTGAAAGACAAGTTTCTTGGCCATTTTTAATATCCACTGTACATAATCTATTTAATAAATACTCATTTTAATGGATTTTGTATAAGATATACAGGAATTAAAATAATTTTTGCATCTAGTTTATGTTGAACAAAAGTGAAAAATTATTTCAAGTGTGCATTTATCTTTAAAAAAACGACAATCATTCAGAGAAAGTATTTTCAATTCACTATTTAAAAAAAATTTTATTTTAGATTGCATTTTGATGACAACATGCTAAAAACCAGCAAAAGTTTTCCAGAAAATAATTTAAAAATACCAACGCTTACAAATGGTTAATTTCATAAACAGGTAGTTCAATTACAAAGAAATAGGAATAATGACAATCATCGTTCTGACATTATAATTTTATGAATACCATTTCAACCAAAGATACTTAATTAAAATTATATTTATTGTATTCAATAACAAATTTATGATATTAGCAAATATTTAAAACTTTTATATATATTTTCTAAAATACATTGGTATAGGAATTCAATTTTTAATAATTTTTGCATTTTAAAAATTTTTTAACATCAAAACTGCTTTTTTTTAGATCTTAACAATGACATTATTGCAAATGAGATGTAATTATTGAAACAAAACTGCGGAGGTCTTTTTGGGAACTTTGACATTTGAAAGGATATTATGAATGTTTCAACTCTTTTTGTATCAGTAAAAAATAGGGATAATAAATGATAGAATATCAGATAATAATTAATTTAAACAATGTATTATGGTGTGTATATATATACATTCGGCAAATAATGTGGATAAGTAATTGGTGGTAACATCTTATCTCCAATGTTTCTTACAAGACACTGATAGAAGGAAAAGTAAATGACAACAAAACACCTAATAGAAGTAACAAAAAATACATACTGTAACAACAGTGTTTTTTCTTCTTGCCCAGTCAACCTCCTATCGCATGTTATGGACAGTTCTGGTCGGATAGACAATTACCCATCAGATCATCTCTGGTATGCAGTAGATAAAGTCCCTGCAGCACAAACACCTCTTTTAATGATTCTGGTTGCGTTCCGCCTTAATCATGAGGGTAAAAGAGGAAATCGTCAAGTAAATAAGGTTCTCTGATATAGAGAATATATTATGCAGTTAACTTTTTTTATACTTAATTTTGCGCAAAATATATTTGGCTTATTTATGTACATATTTTCATATAGCATTCTTCCTTAATGCACATGAAGATAATAAATATTTCATAAATTTATTGAAGTTTATCATATAAAAGTCAGATTTTACACTGTTAGTTTTTTATGAGTTTTTACACTCAATTTATACAAAAGAAATTAACTGCTGTTGAAGAAATTATTTTCATTGGATTTTATGCTCTAATTTCAGGCAATTTTATTTCTTTCAATATTTAATTGAAGATAATTTGTTCCCACAATGTAACTGGGAGCCATATTCTATAAGGATTCTTAGCAATGAACAAGAATACTTAATATTTTTTTGAGATTTTTTTTTACGGAATTTACCCTTTATAATATGATCTTTAAGTATAACTTAAAAGGAGATTAATTTATAGAATTTGAAACTCACATCAATAAAAACGATTTCATAAAATTGATAATATTTTCATTTCCGATTATTCTTGGATCTAGATTAATTTAAATTAACTCAAGAATGAAATTCTTATAAAAGAATTTCTCAATAAATACAACAAAAAACAATTTTCTCCATCATTTTAAATTTCTATAATAATTATTCGTTAATTTTCAGGAATTATTTTTTATTATTTTATTTCTTAAATTTTTAATCCAGAAGAAATGCAATTTTACATTCTGTTTCTTAAATTTTTAATAAATTAAACTACCAAAATTAAATGTGGAAATCTTCAACAAAGTTATCCTATAAAAATAAAACAAATAGAACTAACGTGTATTCATGCTAACTGTTTGAATTATATTAAATAATTTAGTTATTTTGTCTATTCAAGTTTACAAGTTTGAGGTATTAAAATACCGTGACGTATAATGAACGTATTTGCATATTTGGAAAATTGTATTGAAAATAAAATTAAATTAAATTTCAATGTTTGTGACATAACAACTTTTATTTGAACAGTTCATCGTAATTTAAAGGAGAATTTTTTTTTTAAATTACAAGCAGAATATTTCCGATTTTCTTTATGGATTATCTTTTGTATTCTTTATTTTCAATAGCGAAATAACTTTTTAAAGAAAGGTGGTTATGAAATTAAATGTTAATTAAGTTCAGAATTTTTTATAAATTATATTTAATATTTATTCAATGCTGAAATTTTGTAACTATTGTTTTAGGTTTAAATTTTCTTCTGAAGTCATTAACTCAATTCTTGTAATAATAGATATATGTAACTTTTTCAGAAATATATTAAGGATGTTGTCTCCAGTTAATCAAAAATACTTTAATTTAAAAATCAGTAGTGTTTCTTAAACATTATTTTATCTTCGGGCAAAAGTTAAAAATTGTAACTTTCATAACGTTTTATTTAATTCTATGTACGAATATGAGTATTTCTTTATTGAAAAGAATCCTTACATAGCCTTCAGACAATCGATTATTTTTGAATAATATACTACAGTTCTTTTATTAAATGCTTTAATGCATACTTGTCTTTAACAAAAAACATAATTCAATTGTATTATAATAAAACTGTTCTAGAAATTTTTCTGTTTATTTGATTTTAAAATTTAAAATCAAAGCATTCTTAAATTTTCTGTAAATACTCTCTCAAAAATATTACTTATGTAATATTTTTAAGTTGACAATATGAAATTATAAATAACATTCGAAATATTTATTTTTAAATATTACATATTTTTAATTAAAACAACTTCAAAATATTCTAAGTGATAAACAGTTTTTAGGTTTATTATCCAATTAAAAGTAAACAAAATTTAATTTCACTTCACACAAATTAATAAATTTTTGTAGGTGGAAATTGCCAGTTTCTTATATAAAATATCGTAAAAATGATTATGTCGTACATTATTATATATGTCTGCCAATAAAATTTAATGCAAATTTTAAATTTTATTTCAGAAATAGAACCAAAGCATTTTACTATATCTTGTGCATTTTTAAAACTGAGATTCATTTCTCGTTTACATTTTAATAAAGTCAAACGATTTTTTTTATTATAGTGCTGAGTAAAGAAGTAATTTAATGTTCTAACTGTATTAGTTTTGCATGAGAAGGAGGAAAAATTTAATGAGATGTCTTTGTTTTGTTTTTTGGATAGATATGTGTTTTTCGAATAAATAGAGAACAGAAAACATCGATAGGCTTAATGGGATTTTAAGGGTCTTCCAGGTAATGGAAAAGTTAAATAAAATGCTATAAAAAAAGAAGTGATTTAAATTAAGTTTTGGGAAATCTGTTATTTAAAAAGCATTGGTTTATAGAATTCATTTAGAAAGGCTTTCAGACATTGAATATAATTAAAAGTGCGACATTACATTAGTGCATTATTTGGATTAATGAATTCTTTTATTATTATACGGAGTGGATATAACATTTGAAAAGTGTGTATACATATATACGCACATAATGAAAATTCCTCACTTCTTGTAACTAAAAATATTGCTAAAATAATGTTTGATGCAGGCATGCAAACAGGTAGACTTTCTTCTGAATTTGTGATGCAAACTTCGTTTAAGTTGTTCAAATTTTGTAACTAATTGTGATTGTTAAAAATCCATCAAGGTTTAAATTGATAATCCAATCACATGTAGTATAGACATTTCCCAGCATTCTCTGAATTAGGATAATAGTCTGCATCATAATTATGAATTTCGTGATGTTCCATGAGATATCATAAGGGTATTATAAAATCAATCAATATTTATATATTATTTAAAGTAGTTTAATGAAATTTTTTCAGTAGTTAAAATTAATAATCTATAATATTTAAGAAAACTTTTCCCTTGTGAAAAAAAAATTGTATTTGTTGTTTGTACTGATTATTTCTCTAATTAACAATCTGTTTTGATTTCGATTAAAGATCTTGAAGATAGAAGAACTTTTTACATTATAATATTTCTCCTTTTTTATTACAGCACAACTAATTACTTATTGGTTTTTCTATTAAATATACTTTTTAATTGTTTTTATCAATAATACAATTCATTCATTATCTAATACTATGTTCAATTAACGAAAATTAATTAATTCTAAACAATTTTTTATGTTATATCAGTCTGGCACGCAAAATTCTTAGGTTTTTTTTAACTTCTAAAAACTAGACTTTGTTTCAATTTTTTTTTTAATTCTTTTGATAATTTTTATGTGTATAATTTTAGATTTTAGGCAAACTTTACATGCGCAAGCATCATTGACATCAGATTGCACTTCAAAAATCAAAACTATAATTGTAAGTTTAAAATAAATTCTTTATGTGAATTTTATGTTATGCATATGCTGTGATGTGCAAATTTGTTTTATGCTATGCATATAATTCACATAAATTTCATGCTATGCACAAAACAAATTTTGGATTTTTAAAAAAAATTAATATGAGAAATATTCTCCAATTTAAAAATAAACATTGTACAATGGGTACTTTTAAAATTATAATAAACTACGTAATTATTATAATAAGCTACTAAAATATGATTTTAATACAGTTTATAGTTAAAATTAAAAAGTTTCTGTATGATTAAGAATATAGCTGGGCAATATTTCTTAATAATACTTTGTTTCAGACATTTTTAGGAAAGTAATAAAAATTGTATGCTACCCATATTATTTTATTTAAATTTTAAATATTTGTTATTCTTCCATTTATATTATTTTATTAATATCTCTGTAATCCTTTGAAATCGTTAAAAATGAGCTTAAAGTATATCCTTTCATAACATACCCATATGTAAATTAACTAATGTCTGTCATGTATAATATTATAAAGTTATAATGTTAAAGTCCTCCAACATCAAGTATAATATTATGCTAATTCACAATTTGCCTGGATATCTAGATATTTGTTTCTATAAAATTTAGACAAACAATAATATAAACATGATTTTATACAGTATACTTCTAATATCAGCATCAGTGATGCTTTTATTGTAATTCAGCATTATAATAAAATCATAACTTTTATATTCTCTACAACTAATTATAATTTGCGTACATTTATTTATATAATCAAAACCTTTATGTGTTAAAGTCAAAGTTAACGTGTATTTTATATTTTAGCTAAAATACATTTTTAGTCAAATTTGACGCATAATGGATTTTTAGTTTTTTTCTAATTATCTTATACTCTTATATGTGACATTTTTTTTTATTTTTCATTAAATGTAGGATTGGTTGCTTATTATGACTTTTTAAATCATTGCCTATTTCAAATTGTAGATTCGTTGTACATTGATGATCCATTTGGTTATTTTCTATTTTCACTTTTAAATTCCACAGAAAACATTTCAAAGGGTTTTCTTACACATCGCCAAGAATGTGGTTGAATAGTTAATGCGGTGTTCATCAGTTTGTAATTTCGGTTTCCACCTTGGATGTAGATATTTGCAGTTATTCGGTATTGATATTAAACTGTAAGTTCTTGTCAAACTGGGGCACTTTTATCCAAATCACGATCAACTTTGAATCATAACTAAACAAACTCAATCAAATGAATTTTAAATAAACTGCTGTTTCGTTTCCATTATTTTTAACTTGTTAATAAATGTAAAAATTTATAATACTAAGCTTCTCTTGATCTAAGATTTAAAACTAAGAAAAGGACACAATTTTTTAATTAAATTGTGAATTTTTGAATTCTTAGTTAAATTATAATTTATTGGTTGTTTACCTTAATATTTCATGATTGGTTGAAAATTATTCATCTAGAAAATTAGATTAATCGGAATTTTCATTTATTGACTGTAACTGAAAGAGAGTAATGTAAATCACCTAAAAGTTTTCTCCAACCATGCTTTTAGTTTTGGTTTTTGAATATCAAGATCGTTTCACATCAACTTTAAATTCCCAAAATCATGTTTTTTAAATTAAAAGTGGTATATTTATTCTTTTTTCCAACAATGCAATCAAATAACTTAGGATTTTAGAAGGTCAAAATATAGTGTTACATCAATTAATCTTTAATACAAATATTAAGTTCCGTATTAATAAAAAACAATGAATTTCATAAATTTAATGATCTATATTTATATTTAAAAATAATTGTTTCCATTAATATTTGAAATATAATACGGTTTATAATATAATACTTGTTGTGCATTTATATTTGAAGAACATTTCTTTGTTTGATGAATGCAATAAGCTAATTAATCTTAAATTGGGATTAATATGAGCAATTAAATTTTAAAAAATTCTTATCTATTTATCAAAAATTGAAAGTATGGTGAAATGCATATCACTTTAAAAATGTTAAATCTTTGTTTTTTTCTTCTTTTTTTTCAATTTGTGTCATTTTACACGTGATGTTCAGAAATATTCTTTGGTTTCAAAAAAGAATTTCAATTTATTTGTTAAAAAAAAAATTACAAACATAAAATCTTTAACAGAATGATGATTAAGAAGGATGAGGAGAAAATTATTCTGGAACTTTTGTTTCGCAATATTTGTATGCAATTACTTGTAGAAGTTTTAAAGGTCGTTATCAATTTAATTTCTAAAATAAAACAATTAAGGTGTATTCAACCACTTCTATTAAATTGTGTAAAACATAAATCACTTTTTAGCTGCACAAGAAGCCAATATTAGAATTAATATTTCATTGGTTAAAGTAGAAAATTTTTATTTAAACAAAGCATTAAAATGTTTAATGAAACGCTATTTTCATACTTTCTTAAGGAATTTTTTCTCATATTTATTGATACAGTATCCATCGCTAATATATTCGTAACAAGAATCAACAGCTCCCATTAAATATAAGAGCTATTTTTTCACGTATTTTATCACTGCATGAAGTTTGATTGTTTAAATACATTTATTCATGTTTTATTTCAAATATAAAACTTTCAATATATATACTTTCAATATACATAACTTCCTAACAATACATTATTATCTTTATTGGGATTCTTTTTTAAATAGTCCATAATAAAAAATTATATGAAATTTTTATGTATTGAAAGAAAATGCATACATTTTCCTTACTTTTTGTGACATGGAACATTTTTCTATTAATGTTCCTTCTCACTAGAAGACTTAATACTTATCCATAGGGATTAATAGATGACATTTCTTCCTTGAATTCCAAAGTTTATTTTTTTAAAATATACATGCTTCCCTCAAGCAATGTACGGGGGTTAGTTTCATTTTCCCAAATGGGTTATTTTTCTTTCATTTCCCATGATAAATGCTTTTCTCACCATTCTTGAAAGTAAGAAAATATTTGTTTCAAATGCTTTTGCAGATTAGTTCTTGAAACATTTTATGAAACTTGACTTTTCATGTAGAAAATCTTTCTTTTATATTAAGAAACTAAAGTGCAAGAGGACCTTACTGAATTACTAATGGAAACTTAAATTGATTTATAAGTCTTTCTTTAAGTAGAGTTTTCACATACTTTTCTAACTACTCCAGTTAAAATCCCTGTGGTACTTTTCCTTTCTGTTGTTTTAGGAGGGGG
>JAPDSC010123245.1:127221-139252 GCA_026290005.1 Latrodectus geometricus | reverse complement strand
GTTCACGGATTATAGCCCAATGTCTGTGCGAAAGTGTGGGTGTTTTGTTTTTTAGCTAGCTATTTGCGCACTCACCTTTTTTAATCCCTGACCAAAAAAGTGATTGAAATTTTGGAACTTAAGTATTCATGGCTTTTTAAATAATGATAACAGTTAGAATATATAAAAATGACGTTAAATCTCGTTTTTATTGAAAAGCTATAATTATGAAAATATTTCAAGTAATTCTTGCTTCTTATTATACTAAGAATATTTTGTCCAATAATATTTTTAAATATTTTGGGGAACCTTGTATTCATAATATTTAAATAAGAACACGAAGAATTTATTAAATTATTAAATTTCGTTTACGTTATGCAATAATATTTTAATATATTACCAAATCAAATAATTTTGTGCTACATACAATAACTGCTAAAAATAATTTTTCAAAGAGGTTTCTTAAATATTTTGCAGAATTTTTACGAAACAACTTTTTTTGCCGTTAAAGTGTTCATAAATTTTAAATAATGATCTAAAAATATCAGCCTTTCATTCCTTCAGAAGGTCAATAAAACTAAGTAACAATCGTTCTTGAGAACAAAACACTTGGGCGGGGGGAGTCAGCCAACATGTGTGTTTCACTTCCCAAAGCCTTCGAAAGGCTGTCGTACTACAGAGTTTGGTCTTAGTGTTCAATATTAAAAACATTATATTTCATTTTTGTTGAGATGTAATTATTGTTATCAAAGTTATTCAAATCAAATGCTATAGGATACTTATAATTATTGTCAGAATCAATTTTGCACAGTGAAATTGTTTATATATTTTTAGAACTATTACTGCAAATGAGTAATGTATTTTCTCACACAATAGTAATTTTTCTTTTGGCAAAGATAAGTATGAAAAGTTTGAATCCATATATTGGGTTGTGTTCGGAAAATTATTACGTTTTATATGAAAATGAAGAAAGTATAGTAAATAAATGTTTTATCGAATTGTTTTTCGTCAATTTTATTCCAATATCTTTTATCATCTTTTCGGTCGTAGCACGATTTCATACTCATAAAATGGTTGGTTTTCAATCGCAAAAATACTGATTCTGGTGGGAAAAACGAAACTTTCCGAACAACCGAACACAACTAAATTTTCATTATTTGTTATGTTGGGTTGTTCGGAAAGTTTCTTTTATAAGTTTATTATGAGTGTTTGGTTGTTAAAAGCTATATTTAAAACATTTACAATAAAAAAGAGGTAAAAATAATTTAAAAAAATATATTGAAAATAATACAACTATGCAATATATTAAACCATTAATTTAAAAATAAAATGAAATTAATAAAGTGAAATTACTAATGAAATCCATTCTTGTAGTCATTCTATTGAGAATAATTTATATTTAAGCAAATCCTAATTTTTCATATTCTTTTAAAAATTGTGAATTAAATTTCCTCATATCTCTTTTTAAAAATGATAGCAAAGTGATACAGACTATTGATGACTTTAACAGAATATCTAAAGTAGATTATGTTTCTTAAAACAGAAAAATAACGATAAATTAGATTCCTATTCATTCTTTAAGGTTTTATTGGTTTTATCAAAAATGCAGGGACTAAATTGCAAAATAAATTTGATGAAACAAATGCTTTATTTCATACAACTCTTGAGAAATTAAAATAATATTCTTTATAAATCAAATCAATGATGCATTTTGTGATGTGTGTATACTTAATTTATTTAAAATTATAGTTGTACTTAAAACAATAATTTTAGTATTTAGAATTATAGTTATATCACACGCACTTGAATATTATCTTATTAATTTTACTATTGTTCTTAATCAAGCCTAAATTAAACTTTGAATGCTTTAGTTACAAGCTCTTAAGAACTTTTAAAGGAATGCTTGTATTCTGTTCTTCATTTCAATACTTATCTTTCAATCTTTGGCGTCGATATATTTAATAGTTCGGAATTCTTTTTAAACTATAAATGCCAATCTAGTTTGTGCTTTTGGCAAAAAAAAAAAGATTTCTTATTACTACCCATAATAATTAAAATGAATGTGCGATATAGTTATTCATTTATTTGGAAAGTACATTTTATATGAACCAACATTTAATGCGCATATCTTTTTCAGAACTTGTGACTAAGCAGTGAATTTCCCGGCAACATTGACATGTGTTCGGTGCTAATCTTTAATTTGCATGGATTAGGATCTTACACTAAATTATGATTCTCGATTAAATTAGTTATTCCTTAGAAATTACACCAAAACGTTAAAAAACAACTTTTTTTGCAGTTAAGAAGTGCGACAATATTTGTTATTGCTCAATAAACTGTAGATACTAACAAATGAACGTTTATTTCAATTTATAGCATTAAATATGTGTAAATGGTTCCGATATATTCAAACTGAGAAGCATTTTTAATACTGTAATCATTCATTGTAAAAGACTGTATTTCGTATATTATAAATGACTGTTTATTTTATTATTAGGTCCAATTTTCTAGTTACCATTTTTAACAAATTGAATTAATTTTCCTGACCTACCAACCAAAATACATGCATTACACCTATCATTTATATAGTAAGCAAGACAGAACATCACCTTGGTAAAACTAACATTTTATTCCGATAGGTAATGTCTACCTTCCGCTTGTCTATCTGAATAAAATGTTAGTTTGTGCAAAAAGCTTTAGATAAGTCATAATTAATTTAACTCTTTATTTCTTACAAGAAAGGTTATCATCAGATAAATTAGCTGTAAATTGAAATTTATCCATTGCTTCGAGAAGCTCCTGTCTATTACAGATCAACAACTTTAAAATCAAAAAAATTCAGACATGTATTAATATTGTATTCTTTTACTTTTCTAGCATCTAATTTAACTCATGTATTTGCTTGATAGTTGTCTTCCTTTAAGAAATCCATATTGACACCATTCAATATTTTTAACCTTCGTTTGCATTCTATTGTAAAAAATGCTTGAAATTTTTCATCTAATGTAATACTGTTATTTGTGTCCTATGTGGTTTAGGAATTTCAGTTTTTGAAAATGGAAATAATATACTTAATAACAACAAAACCATTTAAAAGTATCATAATAAATTAATAAAATGTGAAAAAAAATATGTTTTGTATTTTTCCTCTTAACGCTTAATATGTTATATTATTGATAAAATCAATACGATATAGTAAAAAAAGGCCATAAATGATAGTTTTTTAAATCCATCGAATATATTATAAGTTATATAAACTGGAACACCATTGATACTATTCTGCACGAAATTCATTATTTTTCGGTTGAAAGAGATACTTAATGTATAATGAGAGAGAGTAACTTAGTTATTTAATAAAATAGTTTCAAAATTGAAAAAAAAATTGTTTGTATGGGAAAAAAATATTTTAACATTTTTCATTAATATTTACTGTGTGAGATTATCGGCTAACATGCTTTCAGAGCAGTTATAAATTATAAATGACCATTTTCGAAATTATTTAAACGAACTAAGGAAGTTTCATACTTAATAGTCGCTTAATGGTATTGATCGCGTTTAAATTCCCATTTCATAACTTCATGAACAGGAGCTGGAAAATCGTTAGAACCATCTTCTAAATCATCCCTTTAGTGGGATATTGGAGAAGGAAGTTTCAATTTTGCGCTTTCAGTTCTTGATTTCTCATGAGGTGATTCATTTTGACCCCGGAGGCCCTCCGAATTCAAGATCCTTTCCATCAAATGTCTAAAATATAGATGAAGGAGGGGAAACAAACACAAGCGGTTTCATTTCCCAGAATACATCCCTGCAGTTTCAGCAGCTGGGGAATGGTGGGGAGAAAAATGAAATATCCTGGAGGGCAATAAGTAGGTCTACCTCATAGCCACTGAAAGTGAACCAATATTGTATAATATTCATCTAGGTAACTTCACTAGATACAATGGCGTGTACTAAATATATATCATATTTTCCATAAACAGGTCACTTGTTATTGTGCTTTATAGTAAACATACGTATTAAAATAAATGTATAATATTAAAAACAGTAAAGTAAAATTTTTTCAAAAGACGATGAATAGTTAAATTTGATAACAAATTAGTTTAAATTATTGAATATGAATAACTACATTATTTAATTTATTAAATATGAATGGTCTGTTACTATATTATTAATTATGAAAGAGTGAATTATTATATCTCTAATTTACAGCAAACTATTAATATTTCATTAAAAATTTAGGTTTTAGCATAAATTTTTATTTAAATATATAGCAATTCTATTATATCACATATATAGCAATTCTAGTATATCACATCCTCTAATGATTTTCAAATTATTTATTCATTTGTTTTGGGTTTTTCATTTTATGTTTCAGTAATAAAAATATGACTAAATAAGTATGGCTGGTATTATTGTGTCATTGCTACAAAAAATAATTCTCTGATTTAACTATAACCGACACACACTTACTTTAACAAAAGTCAATCAACCTTTATCTTGTATATCAAATTTCAAAAATTATAATGATATAAAATCTTGATATCTTACGATGGATGGATAAACTTTTTTTTGATCATGGGCCAAAAAGAGAAATAAAAAAGTTTAGTCCAAGATAAATTTTTCTAAATATTTAAAAACAATATATTATTTCAATTTAAATATGTTAATGAGATAAATGAAATTAAAATTTCTTTTTTAAAAGTTCATTATATTGAGGTTCGAAGTGAAGTGTACTGGTTCTAAGGTACGAGTCTAAATGCTCATCTGCCAGTATAGATCTGATATGATTATTTCTAAAGCAATACTCGGAAACATCTGTTCACGTAGATAAGATGAAGAAAACCTAGTACAGATTTTCTGGGCATGAGACATTAATTTTAAGAAACTTATTTTTATAAGGATTAGAAAAACTCAAAATAATTAGAAATAATTACTTGATATAATTTTTAGATTACAATTCAATTAATTTAAGCTGCAAATATGACTTCAATACCTCGCAATTTATCTTGAAAGGCTGATAAGAATATCTACTTCTGTTTGAATGGCGCTGAAATCTTGAAATCTGCCTTCGAACACAAAATGCATTTCTTCCAAGCCATCTTCGTTATTTTTAAGCTTCTCTTCATTTACTATGAAAATAAAATTTCACATAGGGAAATAAAACAATTCGCTCATAACTAATTAGCTGCCCAGCAAACAGGTTAAAGTTTAGTTTAAAAGCATTGAGATGGTCCCAGATATGGTCGATAAATTGATTTTTTTTCTTGTATTTTGTCATTCAAATAGCTTATACGACAAAAAAGATCTGAAAAATACTAAGTTCAAGAGCCATTCTGTATCTTCTAATATTTTGCATTCTGCAGAACATTGATTCTCATGGAATAACGACACAATTTTGCTGTTCAGCTGCCAAATACGCTTGAAAAAAAATCGTGCACTAAGCTATCATACTTTCGTATAATACAATACATTAAAATATTCAGATTTCACGGCCTGAATAAAATCTTTAAATTGCCTGCTTGTAAGCCCACGAGATCGAATATTATTTGCAAGTTTCACGATTGCATCAGACTTGGGTCCTATATTCAATGCAGAAGAACATCTTGATGTATAAGACAATATAGAAAACAATATTGCTCCCAGGATATTTTAACTAAAAATCCAAAGAAATCTATATTTATCTATATAATTTATCTATATTTATCTATATTAATCTAAAGAAATCTATATTTTCCTGTCATATTTGCTGTTTTATCGGTCAAAATATTACATATATTTATTATAGGCACTTTTAAAATTAAAAGCCCTGAAATTTGCGAGAAATATCACATCCCGCAGTAGTTCTTTCTAAAAATGCATGCACACCAGTTCCACGGAAAATTCAAATTTTTCCTCATCAACTCTTATAAATAATACTATTTGAGCAGTATCATTTATATCAGTGCTATCCTACTATCCTTCACAACTATTGAGCAAAATTAAAATGGCAAATATTTTACTCTAATTTTGATATGAAATTCTTATTGATGGCTTTTTTGAAGTCAATATTTTTCGAGATAAGCTTACATTCTTAAAATTATTTTCTTGTCTATACATAAAGCCTAAATTTGGAGCATGCATTGTCTAATAAACTCCCCATTGTTGAGAGTTTTATAATTTTTTGTAATATTGTATGCTATAATATAATAGTCGCTGTATCTTGGTTACTGTTTACCCTGTAGAGAAAATTGCTCGAGACTGATAATTTTTACAAGGATTTTCTATATTTTTTTTTTCATATTCGGACATTACCTAGTAATTGGAATTCTTATGCTTAGATGAAAACGATGTGGAATATAAAATTATTTGAAGACTGCTACAACTTCATTACAGAAAAGACACACTGGTTTATTATTAACAATTATACTTACAACAACAATATTTCCAGTTCCTTATACAATTAAAAACATGCTACTCTGTATCAGCTTTACATTTTTTGTAGACATTTTGTTATTAAAATATTAGTTAGGGAAAAAGAAATCCATTATTTTTACGTGAACTTTATGTAACTTCTTTTGGATTCGCTTTATAAAAAGGTTTAAAACAGCTTTCATGTAGATTTTTAGGTCTTGCGCTTACGACTGCTGACATGTGGTTTACTTCGATCATTTTTGATATTTTATAGACATTTTCGACGATGCTGTATCCACATACGAGCTGCATCTCTAACATCAAAAATACCCGAACGGTATCGACGAAACAAAAATTGTACGTAACTGGTTGTTACAGTCTTATATAGGACGATTAACACCTTTCACAATTTTAGCCACCCGGCTATCTTTTTCGCCGTTACAAGAGAAAAACGATAATGTATCGAATTTTCTGTTTGTTGTCTTCCATTTTTAAAACCTTGTACTCGTAACTGAATTAATCAAACAAAAAACCGCAAGAGGATATTTTAGTGTCAAATGTCACCTTTCCAACGAGCATAAATCTAAAATTGTTTGATAGATACCTCATGAGATATCGATCACTACAGACGTCTACCGAAAAAATAATGGATTACTTTTTCCCCAAACTAATATTTTACGCATACTCAGACAAGCACTAGTTAAGCTATACTTTTAATAATTTCATCATTACTCACAATAATGTTATATATCTCCAATTTTTCCGTAATCAATTAATAATTTTAAAATTTGCACTAAATGAAAAAGCCGCTGACTGGAACTTAAAAAGCTTAGTCTGTCACATATGAGGTCTAATTCATTTATATTGGTTCATATACGTCTACTACCTGAGAAGAGATAACGATTGTTGGAGCCACTCAACAGCTATAACTAACAAAGAACTTCCGCTTTCAGCACTTTACCGATTGAAAATTCTCTGTTTTTTGTCTATTTCCACCTATTTATTTTTTGTAGAACAAAAATAATAAAAAACTATCAGTCCTTTGAAAAAAAGGAACAGCAAAATAATTAAAGGTAGAAAAGGAGATGGATTTATGTATATAAAAATTTGCCTCGAACTGAAAATTTAAAGTTCTTTTCGCAAGACAGAACCTTCTGGGAGGGAGGGGCCCGTAGTTACTTTAAAACGCTTCAACTGACTATTGCAACATTTTATTAAAATATTCGCTTGTTTAATTAAGTCTTTAAATTGCTGCAATTTAGGAATAGTAAATTAAATGTACGAATGAAATCCTTTATTTATATAACGCATTCTTTTTAATAATGTTTCCTAATAAATATAATTTAAATATATATACTACTGCAAAACGTACTGAATTTACTTAAAATAAATGGATATATTTGTTCAAAAAAATTTTTTTAAGAATTAAATTAATTAGAATTTGTCCTAGAAATGATATTAATATAATCTAATCCACTTTATTGAAATGGGCAGGATTAAGCTGATTTAGTGATTCGTTATGACCGCAAAATCCTCAATCATTTTCTCAAAATTACTAAAATTGTTTGTTTTTACATTTCTGAATTTATAATAGTATTTATGACTAAACAGTTGATTAGATAAAAGACGGTATTTCTAAGTAGTTTTTATTCAATAATGTTGTGATTATAAGTGATTTTAATATCTGCAGATTGGTCTTTTATGGTAAGTGAGTTTAATTATTCTTAAAATCCCATTTACTGTACACTCATAAAATATTTTATTTTAGTTTTGTTTAACAAGATTAAACAATTAATTACTCGAATGTTATAAAACTATTATTAGGATATCCTTATATTCGAATGTTATTATAAGAACACTTCATTAAATAATATGGTATGGTTAATTTAATCAGTGTTTGCTACAAAAGTTTCAAACGATATTTTATTAATTTGGAACTAAATAAATTGTACAATAGGACACATTTATTTCAAGTTTATTTTAATCATTTATCCAGGCCTTTTGTTTCCTACCCAAATAATTAATTTAATCCTAATTGGTCCCAAGCGTTACATAGATAAATTTATTGTTAAGAACTTAAATCACAGATACAATTGAACATTTCATCCACATAAATTAATGATTAAAACGATAATTTTATAAAGTATCGCTTTAATCATCTATGCTATCTCTCAGTTATGTTATAGGCCTTTAAAGAAACAAATTCAGAAAAACTGTACAAAGCAAGTTCTTTCACTATTTTAGAACATTTACCAAATATTTGAGAATGTATAGAATTTATATTATGTTAATATTATATTGAATAAATATAATATAGAATTTATAAAATTTAAAATTAATTCAAATTACAGATTTTATAAAGAGAAAAAAACTATTATCTCCTATTAATAATTGAAATATTTTGTATGAAACATGATATGCTGTAATCTATCGGTTCGGTCTATAAGCGCATTTATTAAAAAATATTAGCAATTTTCCAAATTCAGTGTGAGTGTGTGTGTGTGTGACGAAACACCAAGGCTTTATTTCGTTGTAAATAAAAATAAAAACTATAATAGGAATATAAATAGACATTTATATATAAATATGCATTATATATAAACATAGACACATTATATATAACGAGGTATTTTTTATGAGATATATGCTATCAAACCCATTTTTTTCAATTATTATAAATGTAAATTTGTTTTTCAAACGAACTTCTACGTTTAGTTTTAATTATTTTTCTATAAAATAAATCATTATATGTATAAACTGGGCTTAAAAATAAAATACATTTAATCGTTTTAATCATTAATCTCATAAAACTCTAATTTGCACCGTAATAATAAATAACGTAATTTGAAACCACGCTGAAGTGATTAACAAATAACTATAAGTGTCCTATATAAATAAGCCTCAATGTTTTTGTACCATACATTCAATTTATCTCCATTGACCATCACGTTTTTTCCTCTTTTTTGGCCCCAAAAAAATAAGGCATGGGCCGACAGAGGTGAAGAAAAACTGCCTCCACTCTCTGAAAGCTGTTATTATACGTGTTTTATTTCCTCTTGAGACGAAATATTTCATGGAGATGTCTCAAGTAGGTGAACGTGTCCTGTTGTACAAACTCATCGCCAAGCCATGCTGTCAAATTCAACAGATATAAAGAAACTGAATCCTTTTTTACCGCCAAGGCGTTCTTTACTTTCAGGTAAAAATAGGGTTATAAAACAAGGGCAATGGTGCCATTCAGAAAGTACGTGGAAGCATTGATTGCTAGAAACAGCTTAGTTTGATGGAATCCTTCCTTCTGCTAAATGGAAGGGTTGGCTATTAGAGAAAAAGAACTTTTCCAAATTTTCGAATTGAGAAAATACTTTTGGAATAAAAGCGTTATTCACAAATATACAATATGCCTTTTGAAGATGAATTTGTGAAAATAGCTCCTTTATCAAAGAGATAGAAATGTATTTTATCTATTTATTGATAATATGTGGCATATGAGCTGTTTCTATTATATAGTTTGAAAAAAGAAATTTGTTGTTTTTTCAAAAGAAACAATTTCGGCACTTAACGGCCTTTCAATAAAATTTCACACCTTTTCATCATTTACTTTATCCATTTCTCCAAGGTAAGGATTAATTGTATTTTCTTTTCAATATAAACTTATAATTTACTAAAAGGCATTTTCTTAGATGTATAGCTGACATATGGATCGATTGATGTATTTGCACATTCAGTTATATAATAAATGTATGTAACTCTAACTTATACACAAGAATTAAGTATATTCTTATGCATTATTTAGCAGAAATGCTTATACAGAAAACAAAAAAAAAAACTGTCAAATAGCTTGAGTGTAAAGATTGCTATTCAATTTGATAGATATTTTTATTTACTATATATTATTATTATTAATATAATCTAATTATTTCTTAATGTAAATATAATTGATTGTAGATATTTAAAATAAAGTTATTAATGAAGTTCTAAGAGTTATTCCTATTTTCTCCATATTTTTTATGCTAACTTATAATAACTAACCTTCTAAAACTAATACTAATATAAATGTAAAACTAATATAAATGTAAAACTAACCATGAGAATGCCTGACAGGGTGGGACGCAAAAGAAATAAAAAGGCTTAGGATTATTGTTTTTTAAATGCTGAGGATCAGAGTTGAAAATGTCAATTAATTTCTGTATTCTTGGTAATTTGTAAAGTTTAAAATTAAGGTTAAAATTAAGATTTAGCGCCAAAGCACTCAAAATACATTATTATTGTATACATTTTATTGTATGCGGTGGGAAGGGGGGTGCGATGAAAATTATGATTGAAAATTGGGCCGTGAATACTAAAATGGTAAGAAACACTGATATACGGAAAAGTTTTTAGACAAATATTGTACTTAGTATAGTTATTGTGAAAGCTCTAGAAAAAATGACTGCGAAGAAATTGTATTCCGTACTGAAAGCTCTGAAATATATAAAAACGGTTCATATTATTGAGGTCGCGCGATTCGTGTGCCGAGGTAAATGTTTAACTTCATTATCAAACCCATCAAACCATGATAAGAAAAATTCCCCGACGTGAGTAGTTGCATAGCTGGAAATTTCCATTTCCTGTAGGAATCAAATCTTACATCATAAGATAGAAACTATCAAGCTAAAATTTCTCTATATTTTCCATATTATAATTCTTTTTAACGTTATAATTTCTAAGCGTAAAGATATATAAAAGGTATGTTAAAAGGTATCTAAGGTAAAATTATGATACAGCTGCCCATATCGTGGCAGATCCTCTTCCATTCTAGATAGTTAGATCGAAAGAATCACAATCACACCCTTATGCAGCTGTCTTCCAAACGAGTGCCTGTTTCGCTGTAAAAAAAAAATGTGAACGATGATTTCTGCCAACTAACAATCAATGTTTTGTGAGTGTGTTACCACTGTAAATGACATTTTATTTTTAACGCCTGTGACAAGGGGCTTGGAAATTACTGCTGCACCGTACATGTTCTGTCTATGAAAGTACCTTCTAACTGTATCATTGACTCTGAAGAATATAGTTGCTGATTGCTATTGACAGTCACTTTGGCAACTGTTTATCGGTTTTTAGATTCTACAGCCTGCTTCAACTACCATCAGTTTCTTTCACTGAGCTTCTCTTTTTTACCTATTATTTTGCATTATCGAGTTTGTCTTGCTACTCTACATTATGCAGTCATAATATTAAACACATATCGGAATATATCTCTCTAAGAGTTGGGATATTCTGTTACACTTAATCCTTTCAGAAGATCTTCTACAATTCAACTTTTGAAGGTGTGGTAGTCTGACATCTTAAGCTTTTGAAAAAAAATTGAAATTTATAGAATTTCAATAAATTTACCACATACTACCAAATTATATATATATTGGGTTGTTCGGAAAGTTATTTCGTTTTACATGAAAATGAAAAAAGTATAGCGAATAAATATTTTATTGAATTGCTTAATGTCAATTCTAGTCTAATACCTTATACGTTCTTACTGGTCTTAGTATTATTTCATACTCCCAAAATGGTTGGTTTTCACTAGCAAAAAACAGATTCAGATGGGAAAAAACGAAATGACTTTCCGAACAACCCAATATATATATATATATATATATATATATATATATATATATATATA
>JAPDSC010123245.1:114355-127121 GCA_026290005.1 Latrodectus geometricus | reverse complement strand
TTTTTAAGGGTATTTTTATTCTTTTAATTTCTTCAAAGACTTAAGACTGTATTTCTGTTTGACTGATGTCTTTCTATTTTTTGTCTGTCTTCTACATATTAATCAACAGAAGCATATTTTATTGTCAGAATGTATCTGACAAAATTCTGGACTTTTAGAAGGCTATTTGCTGAATTAGTATACATTATTCTTAAATTCATTTTAGCTACAGGTTGCAATATTTAAAAAATCACAATCAAATCATTCCATAATTTTTTTCTGAAGTCGTTGAAAAATTTTATTATATAAAATGTGAATGTCAACAAAGCTAAACTTTAAAAATAACTTTTTCCTCTGTATTTTTTTAAGTATTATTACATTTTTATACCTGTACTTTGGAAAAAGGTATTATTAACTTTTTGCGATTCATAAAAAACTGTTACTTTACTTAGAAGAAAACGTAATCCATTAATTTTTTTGTAGAAAGCTGTTGTGATCACTATCTCATTAAGTATTAATCAAGTATTTTTAGATTTGTGTTCGTAGAAAATGTGACATTTCGCACTAAAAAAATTCTTTTGCTGTTTTCTTGTTTGATCTATTCATTTATAAGTTTAAAAGCTTTAAAAGTTGAATTCAAGAAAGAGGAAAAATAACTTTTTTTGTTTTACCTTTCTGTGTAGTAGATTTCTTTCGAATTACTGTGAATAGACTAATTACAAAATATATTCAAAAAGCACAAATCAGTATTAAGAGAATACAGTTTTAGTTTATAAATTCAAATATTTATTTGTCCCGATAAGCAGAAACTTATTATTTGAAAATTACAGTTCAAAACAAATTTTTATCATAATTTCCAAACAATATATAAAAAACAAACAATACTGTTTCATTCGTTTGATTTCTCTATATTCTTTCAAGCCATCTTGACTGTATTAATTACAGAAGAACATTAACAAGTAGAACAGTGGTAGATGCATTTATAAATAAAAAAATTTTTTAGGAAATGTTAATATAAGAAAGGTTTCATAAATCTTATTTGTTCTGTTTTCCCTTATTTGTTCTGAGAAGCAATTTTACTTATTTAATATGTTTCTTCATAATATTTTCTTCGGAAATTAAATTTCTTTTTGTTGGGAATTGTGCTGCATTTCATGAATCAAAATAACTTTATTAAAACATTAACCGGTTATTCTAAAATTCTTAGAATAGCATCTTGGTTGGTCAAAGAAACTGTTCTTAATGCGTGTTTTAAATTTTATTTATTTTATTTTTTTATTTTATGAATTAGGTTTATTTTTATAGTAAAGTATATTTCTAGAAACAAAAAGTGCTTTAATTAAATTTAAACTGCATTATAATTACTCTAGCAAGAGGTCTTGCTTATGCATGAATTTTGTGAATTGCACTTTCTTCATGAATATGCTTAATTTTTATCCAGAACTATATTAAACATCATGAATTAGAGAGTGTCCTAAATATGCATAAACTGCTTCCTTTTGGTTATTCTATGAAGCTGTTTTCCTCATTTGTGTATGTTCTCTCTCTCTCTATAGTGTATTTTCCTCATAAATCAAATTTACTTTTCTTATTATTATGTTACACCTTATGAATCTGCGAATCCCTTATTGAAACTAAAATGTTTTTTCTTGGTTACTCTAAGAAATTACTTTGTTTCAAACACAATTTCGAACACAGATATTTATTTGTGTTCGAAATTGTGTTTTCTTCAAGAATCAGCTACCTTTTTATTGAGAATTAGCTTTAAATTTACGAATAAGAAGAAAACTTTAATAAAACTTAAGCACCTTCCTTTAGGTTTTTCTGAAAAATTGTTGTGTTCTAAGCCGTGTTTTCTTAAAGGTTCAGATTCCTTTCCATTGTGAATCAGGTTCAATTTCAAAAATCAGGAAAAAAAAACATTTATGAAATTTAAGCTGATTCCACTTGGTTATCCCAAAAAATCTCTTTGTTTATATATGTATGTTCTAAATTATGTTATTGAACTTATATTAAATTATGTTACCATGTTAATGTTTGCAAGGTATATATATGAGAAATATTGTTTAAAGTGATTTCCGGAAAACTTAATTGTCTAAGAAAAAAAATAGGTAACGATTTTGAAAAATATTCTAATTTTCATCAAATTAATAAATATTTTAATTTTATGATAGACTTTTTAAAATAAATAATCTAGGAAAAATATATACAAAACGAATAATATTTATTTATTTGCATTTATTCACTAATTTACAGATAAATAACAGTATACATTTCCAATAAATAAATTTTGATGTTTTTTTGTAAGCTGTGATTTAGAAAATAAATCTTTTGCGAATTATTTGATAGATATCTAAAAAATATTTGAAATCCTATAGCCTTGAGGCACAAAACGTATTTCTTATCAGACATTTTTACAGAATAAAAATTCAAACTAATCACGTATATGCTTACAACTATTTCAGTTTGTTGTGAAATACGTGCAGATTTTCTTGGCGTTGCACCTACTTCTCAAAGCCAATAAGATAAGAGATAAAAAAAATAGGAGATAAAATAAAATCGGTACTCAAGATTTCACAGTAGGCTAGAAGAACAAAGCATCGCCAAATGTTTTCTATTTCAATTTCAAGACTGGAAATAATGCAGCTTCAACCGAGTAATGGCTGTTTGGGGAGCCAAATACGCGGAGCTTATTCAATGATATTTCCATTTCTACCTACTTTAAAAAGATAGTAGAAGGAGAGAAAGACAGAGTATGATACATTTCTGAACATTAGGCCATCCATTGACAGTTGAACTTAAGAATAAGGGTAGAAATTTCTATGAATTATGACCGAGTAAAAAGAATGAGTTCTCGAACCAAGGCGTTCAGAATAAAACAAATATATTGAAGAAATCTACTCGTGTGGTTTTATCAGTGGAAATTAAAATTGGCGACTCTTGAATTACAACCAATATATCACAGATTGAGAAATTGCTCCCATCTGAACTATTTTAAGGCATAAAAACACACACATTGCATTTTTATTCAAAATAAAAAGTTAGTATTTCCTATTATAAAAACTGACATATTAGTATTTTCTTTAGTTAGTTTTTTAAAAGATATAATTCACTTAAAGAAGCACCCCGAAATATACCATTAATAATGTCTTTATTTTAAAGTTCTTTATAATAACTTTAGAGTAACTTTTAATTAATCTTGAAAGAAATATTACTATTTTATTTGTTAATAAATAAAGGTAATATACTTTTAAACAGGGTACTGGCTAAAAGCTGTCACATCTGATATTGTCTTCCTCACTTTTTCGTGATTCAAAATTACAAAATAGTTATGTTTAGTGGCATTTTTCTTTGCAAAAACAGGCAGTTGGAATTGTATCGCAGCAACCTAATTTAAGTTAGAAATTTTAATTTTTAATATTTTTTACGGAAATTCAAAGCTACACTTTATACATTAACCTCTCTGGTGTTTTAAACTTATAAATCATTTATCAGAGCTTTACATTATATGCATAAATGCAAATAGATTATAAATTATGAAATGAATAAAAAACTTTTATATAACTCTTATAATTTATAAACTCTTAATCAGAAATGTTTTGAATTTAAAACGAATTTATCTGAGCATCTCTTATACTGAAAATATATTTTATATGAGCATTACTGTATTATTCTGAGCATTACTAATTTATCTGTTCATTACATCAAATAAATTACATGTTATGAAATGATTAAAACGTTTTTATGTAACTTTTAAATTCAAATATTATTGTAACTGCTAAACTGCAGTTTAAATAAACCAAAGGATCCTTTTTGTTAAAGTTGTTTTTATTGAATTGCTATAATTTCAATAAGAACAACTCTAACAAAAAAGGATTCTTTTATTTATTTAAAATACTTTCTCTTTTAAATTTTTGTATTTTAAAATATTATGTTAAATTAATGATAACGTTTTCCACATTTTTCTTAAAAAACATCAATTAAGGGAAACATTTGTAATTTGCATAATTTCATTGTTTTGTTTTTAGAATTTTCTGCAGAATTTTCAATTTTTGAAGTCTAATATAAAACGTAATCAATGGGCTTATGGTATGACTAAAATACAGTATTATGGAATGAAAACAAATAATTATTTTTATTTATAAATCTTGGATATATATATTTAAAAAATATTTATATAATTCTAGATATAAATATATGCATGATAGCTATCATAAAATATATAATTTTTTATTTAAAATGTATCAAAAATTAGGTCAAGTACATTTTTTTCTTTTTTCAGTGATGTCCCATGGTGTTTCGTTTGTAAGTGGCAAATTTCCAAAAAATGATCAAAAACATTTGATGAAGAATCATTTTTTATTGATAGTTAGTTATCGTATTATAACGTCAGACTATATACAGTTATTAGTAATTATTAAGCAATTTTAATCTTTTCATATCTTTTGAAAGGTACACCTTATCGAATAATACAAAAATTCACCCTTGAACTTTAATTAGACTAATTATACATACAGTATTCATTTCAATAGTTTGTTGATTCAATTCCCACAATGGGCATAAATGCTGTAATTGTATAAACAATGGATCATAATCGAATCAGCTCTTATCTCAAAAATTAAAAGTAGAGTGACCAATTAATTATCTATTACTCTTCATGTATTATTATTATACTTCATGTATCAGGTGTATTGCAAAGATTAGCTGTTACTCTTCATGTTTTGCAGCACATTTCGCTGATTTTAGAAATTTGTGCAGAATATTTATTATTAAATATATTAAATATAAAATATTATATATATAAAATATTTATTATTATTAAATATAAATTATTTAATAATAAATATTTTACATAGAAAATGTTAATATTTTATAAGTAAGTCTAGCTATTAAGTTCTACATGTTTGCCACTTAATTCAAAAATACAGGATTATTTAAAAATAGCTCTTTTAAAAATTTGCATTTTATTTTATTCAATGCATATTTCAAACATTTCAAAACTATCATTATTACATCTTAAAAATTAATTTTTATATTGCAAAAAATATAAAAATAATTTTGATATTGTGATATTGTAGGTGTAATTAATTTAAATAAGACAACACATTTTTATATTGTGTTATAGGTTATTCAAACACTCTTGCACCAGAGCCAGAATTTGTCGAAAATATTCCAGGAATCAAGGTGATTGCTGGGAAAGATGCCATTTTAACATGCGTTGTTGAAAACTTAGGAGATTATAAGGTATATATTTAATTTAGATTTTATAACTGTTCAAAAGAAAAAATATAGAAATGTTTTTAAAGAAGCATTAAAAATATTTCGGTAAATATTAATAAATTTTCATATAAATTTTTTATCCCAGACAATTTAAATTTATTTCTGACATTAAATATAGATTTATGTGTATATTTATCTATACAAATTACACTTTTCTGTATTTTTATATGTTAAAGTATATATTGCAAGTGATTTAAATTTAAGTTAAAACATCTATATCATATTCATGCATACATTTTATAATTCAAGACATTGGTTTGATGATTATATAAAGCATCCATATATACATATATCTTTACATACATAGCATATATTAACATTCAATGTGTGTGTGTGTAAAATCCACCCAGTATTTAGTTCTTCAGTAGGCTTGGTAGTCAGTTTTATCGACCACTAATAAAGGGTTGAAAGGCTTAGTTGACTTTGCCTGACCCGAGGATCGAAACTCGAACTTGGGAGCGCGAAACGCTATCACTACACACTCTTAGTGCTCTTCATGTCTAAATTGTCAATATATACATAGCTATCTAAACAACTAGAAATATAAATAATTAATATGGTATTAAACATATAAATTAAGACATTTCTTTTCTTTAATTTCAGGTCACTTGGAGTGTTGTAAATAAGAAGGATCAACTCTCTATAGGAACTCATGTATTTATTGATAAAGAAAGAATCAAAGTTACGACTATCAATTCTACGTCGTGGTATTTACACATAAAGAATGTCACTCAGCATGATGATGGTTATTATGCATGCCAGATTACTACAAATCCGATAAAGAGTCAAACTGGATATCTTGAAGTTGTTGGTATTTAAGATTGTTTTTGTTCTGAAAAGCTCTTTCCGTCTGAAATCAATAATTATGTGTGTAAACAAATATTTAGTTATTATATTTTATATTAATTTTGAATATATAATCAACATTCCACATAATTTTTCTTACACACAAAGAACACAAAACTGCGTGTGATGATGGCTATCAGCAATCATGTCAGATTACCACAAATGCAATAAAGACAAGCAAGAATCACACACAAACAGGATATCTTAAAAGTTGTTAGGATTTACATTTATTTCTATTCTGGTAATTCTTCCAGTCTGATAAAAATTAATAATTATTTATTAATATATTGGGTTTTATTTATGTTTTATAATTATCTTCAAAATATTAATTTTTCAACGTCACGGAATTTACACATAACTAAGATGATGATTAATATTCCCACCACATTACCACAAATACAATAAAGAGTCAAACTGAATATATATTGAATTTGTTGATTTTTTAAGATAATTTTTGTTTTTAAATCTATATGTTTTCTAAAAATTTAAGAACTATATACACAGATATACGAGCGCTATTTTATCATCTTTTTACACGGATATATGACTCCTTACTTTTTATAATTTTTCACACAGATATGAGTGCTATTCTACACTTTCTATCAATTTTTAATATGAGATTTTGTCATTTAAACTGTTACTGCATACATCTTTCTAAAATAAATTATTCAACAAAACTAAAACTAGGCAACTTTCACAGATAAAATCATTGTTATTGGAAAATAACTATTTCAATTATATTTACTTACAATAAAATGTTTATTGCGTTATCAATAATATGTCTGTGATTTTGCACATAAAAAATAATGATAGTTATTACTTTTAAATGAAAAATATGAAAAAGATTAGTCGCTGATAATTCAGCTAGTAATTTTAAGGATAAATCACGTTTGGACTTATACAAATTACATATAAATAATTTTATAAATAATAATAAAAATCTGAAAAGAAATATATATAATTGAAATTAAAGATTATTTATTCTAAAAAAAATTCTTATTACGAATAAATATACTTAATGCCTGAAATTTGAGATTTGTTCAAAACCATATTTTTGATTTATATTATTATTAGAATAATCACACGTGTATACCACTAATTAATTTTCTTATGATGTGTTTAAGTTATTAAATTATAAAAACTGTTTAGTTTGTATTTTGTTAGAATTACTTAAAATTAAACATTTTGTACAATTAGATTGTATTTCTTTCATTTTTTATCAGAAAGATCCTTATGCAAGTTTTTCAAATAAAAATGTTAAAGTTTTCTTAAATAAAATTAATTGAATTAGATGCAAAATTAACAAAAAAACTAGAATCTCAATGATGATTAAATTTTAATACCAACAGTACGATAATTGTATAGCACAATTCTGTATAATAATTGACCATAAGCAATTCAACTAAGTAAGATATGTACAGCAAATTTTATAATATTTTGAAGTAAAAGTATTTTTAGCTAATTCTAAGATATACAAATTCGATAACAAGTTTCAATCGAAACAAAGTCTTAGCATATAGAGATACAAAAATGTCAGACGTATACTTTTCTATTTATCGTAAATTATTTAAAAAAATTTTTTTACATACATTTTACTTTTGAAGGCTAACTATATGTTTAGACGAAGAATATATACATGTTTATAACTTATTAAAGTTATCATTATCAAAAATAAATAAAACACTATTGAAAAATACATTTGTATTGTTAATCGGTTTTGCAATTCACATAAATTTTTTACGCAAACTAAAATTCTTATGAAAGGGATTACATCTAATGATTTGTTACTAAATATACGGCTTAAAACAAAAAAGAGATTTTGAAACCGAATTTGTTGTTTAATAGCTTTTAATGAATTATATTTGCTTTAACTAATAAGGGCGAACTAATTGCTAAGTAAAACGTTCTTTATTGAAATAAAATAACAAAAATTAAAATTACTATTTATCATGTATTCCATGGATCTTATAACAGTTTTATTAAAATTATGATTTCTGTAAACCAGTTGTAGCTAAGAACTTAAAAATTAAATATATTTTGTGATGCCTAAAAATATATACTTGAAATCGAATACATAATTGAAAAAACTTTGAGAAAATAGATTTACTTGCAAAAAATATCCTTATCTAAAATCAACAAAATAAGATTAAAACAGTTACGTTATTTAAAACCATATAATAGTGTTAAAAACTATTATTTCTGTGAAAAATAATATACATAATAATCTGTGTGTTTAAATGTATTCATAATAAATTAATAATTAATCATAAAATAAAATTATTCAATAGAAATTTAAAAATGATTTCTTAATATTCAACAGTTTTTGACATATTAAATTTATTATTTTTCTAGGGAAAACCTTTTATATAACAGTAATCGAATTTACAAAATTGTTAATTTTAATTAGCACAAAAAAAGGAAGCAGCCATATAATATTATCAACATTCACATAATGCTTTTAAGAAAAGTATGATTTCTATTAAATATAATATATCTAGCCACATATCATTAAACATGCAGTTTAAAATTAGAGTATAAGTTTGAATTTTAAACTCAACAATTTTTATTAGATTAGATTTACATACAGAGCTTTACTTCCTTCATTAACTAAAATAACAAAATAAAATTAAAATGGATGCATATACATTAGTAAGATATTCATGTAAAAGTTTTAGCAAACTATGATTTCTATTAAAGGCATTATACCTAATCATTTGTAGCTAAATGTACGGTTTAGGACAAGAAAGATGTTTGAAATTTAATTCGTTACTCAACAGTTTTTAATGGATTAGATTTGCTTGAGGACATGTTACCAAAGACTGCTAAATTCTTACCAGTGTATAACGTATTTCCAACTATGAAATTACATAATATTTTAATTTTCACTCCCTCAGGTCTCGTCACTCTTTGTATCACACCATTAAAGGCCTTTTTTTTTACTGTTTGAGAGAAACCTCCGCTATTTGCTTCGCTGTAAACTTTTAAATTCAGGCTGGGAAAGTTGGCGTCTTTAAAATCGCCGAAATTAACTTAAAAGCTTTCGCCTGGATGAGCTCGCTGAGAAGCCCGAAGGCAGATCTGTTTGTTCGCCAGTTGGCCCCATAGTGTTTGTACAAAGACCTCGCCAAATGCAAATTTCCACTCTTAGGGAAACCTTGGCGCATTACAAATTTAATTGGAAAACTTTACTCTCCAAATAGTGTAGATCGGTTGCTTAGTATATATACACCATTCCACTCAATAAAATAAATAGTTAAAGAGGATATTCTAACTAAGTCTATACCTTGTACGAAAGGAATGAGCTAGTGTCGGACGTAAATTATTGATTACAGTTTCTAATACGTCTTATCTGATTCAAGCACAAGTGACTGAAGAATAGGTCTAGATTAAAAATGTTACATTTTATTTAAATCTATATAAAGTGTCTAAATTTTATTCAAGAATTTAAATTTATTGGAAATGAAAATTACAAAAGGTCGATACGGACGATCTATGAGTACATTTTAACTGTGAAAATTGAATAGAGCTGTAGTTTGGAATGAAAATGCTTTTTAAATCAGTTTTATGAAAAAATTATCTGGAATCTAACATAAGCAATTGATTTCAGATCCTATATACAATATTTCTTATTGGATTCAAGCACAAAAGACCGAGAAAAATGTCTAGATCGGTGATTCTTAATCACTATGCCGCGGCACATATGTGTGAATATTTAAAGTGTGCCGCAAAATTTTAGAAATTCATATTATAATGCTTTTTGTTACAAATAAAATTTGTTTAAATAAAAAAAAGAACACAATAAATGAAAAAAAATGCTTTCAGATAAATAAACCATATTTTTTGCATTAAAAATTATTTTTATCTTCAATAATTGTTAACTTCCATAAAGTGAAATATTTTCCTTACGTTAAGAAATTTCAAGTATTTATAGTATCTACAATTATATTTTTCAATATATTATTTGCATGAATTCGGATTTTCAGTATTAACTAACATAAAAATAATAAAGAAAAGATCAAGACTGGTAGAAGACGTTAAGAGAGTAACATTATCATTTTTAGCTAACAAAATATTGATGTGTTTGTAAATATTGATTTATGTTAGCAAAATATTGACGTGTTGTATTTTAACAATATAGACTTTCATTACTTAGAAAAATATATAAGCGTATATAGTGTGATATTATATTATAAATATCATATTTATTAACACTGAATTTTAAACAATTAATATCTGAAATATTTTATATTATATTCAATTTTAAAATTTAGATTTTATGAGCTTCTAGCAATTTAACTGTCATTTCGAATTCTTAAAATTGAGTATTGTTTGAGATTCATAAATTTATGGGAAAAATCTACGGATTAACAAATTTTTAGTTAATTATCAAATCATTGCTTTCATTTGAGCGAAAAAAAAACAATTAGAGATTTTAGTAGCTTTTGTATGATTTTTTTTTATTCTGATCTTTCATTCAAGGATTGATTTCAATAATTAAAAGCAAAATATGATTTTAATTATTAACCATAAAGTGGTTGTATCTTTCGTTACAGTTGAGATCATGTGTACGTCACTTTATTTTACTTATAATTGATATGTGAGTTAAACAAATAATCATTTTCACTAATAATGTTGAATATACAATTTTGTCCGCAAGCCAAAAACAAGTAAATTTGTCAGTAGGATTAGCTCTTCTGTGAGCAGTTGGAAAGAAAATTTTGGCCAATATCTTAGTGGGATTGGTTATTTTATACATTATTGGATATTTGTCTCTCTTGATACCACTATTAAAAATTAAATATTTATTAATCATTAAGTAAAGATAAATGTATTTCATGTAGCATGTAAAGTAAATTAAATATTAATATTTGATTGTACAAGCAATAAATAAATTATAACATCCACTTTATGGTTAGTTTAAATCGGTAAGGACGATTTAAATGTTTTTATTAGTTTTTTTTCTATTTTAAATATGCTTTCAATCTCTGAAATAAAGATGCATATTAGGACTCTTTAACTTAAACATTTGCTGAATCAACACTTTTAGTTGTTAAATAAATCCTATTATTTCTTTTAAATATAAAATTACATTACCATTCTATCTTCTGAAATGAAATGTATTTTTATTGCAAAACATAGAATGGTAACATATTTTCAGATTTAACAAGTATTTGGTAAATACACTACTGGCCCTTAAAATTGCTATTCAAAGAAGGCGACATGCTACAGACGTGAAATTTATACGAAAGGAAGAAGGTGCTGTGATATGTAAATGATTAGCTTTTCAGCACATTTAGACAAAGCAGGCGTCAGTAGCGACACCTACATTGTGTTTAAATGAGGAAATTGTTCAGCCGGTTCCTCATACACAAATCGCATTTGAAAGTTGTTGCCTGGTGAAAAGTTGTTGTTATGCCTCATGTAAGAAGGTGAAATGCGTACCAGCACGTTTCTGACTTCAATAAAGGTCGAATTGTAGCGTACCGGGATTGCGGTTTATCTTATCGCAGTATTGCTGCTCTCGTTGGTCGAGATCCAATGACTGTTAGCTGAATATGGAATCGATGGGTTCAGGACGGTAATACGGAACGCCATGCGGGATCTCAACGGCCACCTATCACTAGTAGCCGAGAAGACAGGCATATTATTCTCATGGCCGTAATGGATCGCGCAACCACGTCACGAGCCGTTAGCCAAGAAACGGGGTCTTTTGGAAGACAACAAGTGTCTGCACGAACAGTTCGACATCGTTTGCAGCAGCATGGACTCTCAGCTCGGAGACCATGGCTGCGGCTTCCCTTGACGCTGCGTCATTGACAAGAGCTTCTTCATTGGTGTGATCAACGACGAACCTGGGTGCACGAATGGCGAGACGTCATCTTTTCAGATGAATCCAGGTTCTGTGTACAGCATCATGATGGTCGCATCCGTGATTGGTGGCATCGTAGTGAACACACACTGGCAGCATGCATTCGTCATCGTCATACTGGCCCATCACCTGGAGTGATGGTATGGGTTGCCATTGGATACACGTCTCGGTCACCTCTTGTTCGCATTAACGGTACTTTGAACAGTGCACGTTACAATTCTGGTGTGTTACGACTCGTGGCTCTACCCTTTATTCAAGCCCTGCGAAAACCTAAGTTTCAGCAGGACAATGCCCGACCGCATGTTGCCAGTATTGTACGGACATTCCTTGATAGGGAACATGTTCGGCTGTTGCCCTGGCCAGCACGTTCTCCAGATATTCCACCAATAGAAAACGTCTGGTCATTGGTTGCCGAGCGACTGGCTCGTCACCAAACGCCAGTCACTACGGTTGATAAAATGTGGCATCGTGTTGAAGCTGCATGGGCATCTGTACCTGTACATGCAATCGAATCTCTGTTTGACTCAATGCCCAAGCGTATAACTGCTGTTATTACTGCCAGAGGTGGTTGTTCTGGGTACTGATTTCTCAGGATCTATCCAACCAAATTTTTTGAAAATTTAATCACTTATTATTTCTAGTATAATATATTTGTCCAATAAATATAATTTTGTTACCTGCATTTCTTCTTGGTGTAGCAATTTTAATGGCCAGTAGTGTATATTTTTTTTTATTCTGAAAATTAATTTATGCAATAAGACCAGTGATTTTTAAACTTTTGGGTATATATTT
>JAPDSC010123245.1:90144-101230 GCA_026290005.1 Latrodectus geometricus | reverse complement strand
ACAATTATGCAATTTATATAAAATATTATAAATGATATTTTTATAATTCTCATTATTTTATATGAAGCATATTTCTCAGAGACATGATTATTTATTACTTAAATTCATTGGTATAAATTACTATTCATCAAATATTAAACAACAATTAATGATAAAAAATGTTAACTGTACATCATAAATTGAATTAAAATAAAAAAATAATTTATATATGATTTTTGATCATTGTAAATAATAATCTTAGCAGTCTAATTATTAAATAAAAATATCTAAACATTAAATAAAAAATCTCTAATTAATTAATGTTTATCTAGTTAATTATAATCTTTTCTGTTCTATTCATTAGCGTATTAGAGAAAATTTTAAAATAATTTAGAGGGGGAAATTTTCTACTAAAGTTTTATTTGTTAAACAAAAGTATTGGAAAACGTGTATTATTTAACTATATTTATGAAATACTTCTTTTGTTGGAGATGAAAGAAAATATTTTTTTATTTTTTTGGGGGTTGCTTCTTAAAAGTATCACATTTAACTATAAAAAAAAGACTATATTAAACAAAAGATGAAAAAAAATAAGGAGTACATAGCTTATATTCTGGACTTGTAAGTTAGGAAAATTAATCTAAAAAGTTTTCTTTCTATTTATTCTTGTAATATTTTTTTTTTTTTTTAATTCAATGTTAAAGATAAGTCACAATATTTTTTACTCTTCGTTTCATGAAGTTTTATTATAAGTAACGAAGTATAATAAATAAATTAGTGAAATAATATGTGCATCAGTGTAACACATTATTTTTAAAATTAAACCTTTTCGATTAAATTTAAACTTTATAATAATTATTTTATAAATTTGATTTTTTATTTCATAAGATTTTAAAAAATTTTATAAGCCACGAAAATTTGAAAAATTAGGACTTAAAACATTTTTTGCCATTGAAAACACTTAAACTACTGAACAACTAAAACAAAAAAAAATATTTTTTTATCTGATGTTGTGGATATGGCTGTGTTCATAAAATATGTAATGTTTTCAAGCAAATGTGGAAATAATAAAAGATAATTCTTTGGCTTACAGGGCAATTTGTTAATTTGTTTCTTATTTTGTATTTATTTATTGAAATACCTTTAACATGATGAAAAATAAATAATATTTCAGTCATTTTAATTTACAATGATATAGCAAGATTCATAGGATTTTAATATTTCTTAATATTCCCCATACATAACACGAGATAATATAAATAAATTTCAAGAAAATGTAAAGTAAGTCATGTATAAGTAGAGAAAATATTGCTATGACAGCTTTAATTGTATGTTTGACACTTAGGGAAAATCTTCTGACATTTCCCCAGAAAATTACTTAAGATATTAAAAGATATTTCGTTGACATACAATACAATTGCTTTATTTACTTAACTGCATTGAAATCAACATTTTTAACATAATAAGATATGTTACAATTTTCACGGGATTGGTTTGGTTTGTTTGGCACCAAACGGTTATTTTCTGCACTAACGCTCACAAGGACTAATTAGATAAGGACCGTAGTCTTAAAAAGTAAATTCTGAAGCACTATAGACATCCACACCCAAGGTGGGATTTAATCTCGTGAAGTACTGATCCGGCGAGAAGAGTGCTAATGACTCAACTATTATCTTGGCCATAGGCAAATTATAATTATATATATATATATATATATATATATATATATATATATATCACTAGACATCGTTCCCATTTCCGCGTTCACTAGACAGGAACTAACTAAAAGAATTTTTCGAAAATTTATCCTAAAATAATAAAATAATTGACTGACTTTGAATGGGGAATATCACTTACAATTACAAGTATTACATACTTAAATTCATAGATTTCTCAGTAATATTGCACTTCTTCTCCCACGTTGTTTTTTCATCAGCATATTTTCCTGTACCTAGCCTTGAGTTGAGTTCTACCAGTTAGTGGAAGCAGTCGGCTGAGTGTCTTCATGATTTATAAAAGAGATCAAGCAGAATACCCCCTAATACTTAACCTGCCACCTCCAGAGGTATCATTTTACTTGGAAAAACAATGCAACCACGTCCTATTTTACGTGCCTGGACACATTATAAGATTCCAACGAATCCTTCGATAGTCCGGAATTCGGATTTAACTTTCTTTCGATAATGAGAGCAACGCTCTAAGCATCCAGGCCATTGCGACACTATTCTTCCACAATGTCAAGAATTGATTGAAAATGAATAATAATTTGAAGCAATGCCTATTAATCACTTCTACTGAATAGCCGAAACAATAGTTTAACATGTCAAGTTTTTTAATAGATTAATGATCCTGCTTCAAGTTATAGTTACAATCAATGCTAAACGGAAGACCAAACACTCCGAATAAATAAGATGTTCATGAAAAATTGAAGCAGAATACCAACCTGATCGTCTTAAATATCAACTTTTATTAATTGAAGTATCTATGTTAATCTCATGATTATATTGAACAAGAAAATATTCTTGTCACTTGAGTCGGAATTTTAATTGATAAATGATAAATGAATCCTCAAAAAATTAATATCTACCCATTTTGATTATAAACTTTTAGCGATTTCTTAGTTATTTAATACATTATTTTTTTACATAATTTCGAATGTGTAAGCATGAATAGTTAGATGATTATACACTTATATTTTTTACACATTTTCTTCGCTGAATATTCTTTATTATATATTGTAAAAATATGTTATTTTTTAAAAGTATAACTTTTCGCAATACCAACCGAAGAATATAGCAGTATATGCATATTTATCATAGGAAACGAATCCTTATAAATATTTACAGACAATAAAATAAGTAGTAAAATATATCATTAATTGAGATATATGACCAAAATGTTCCAAGAAATATATATAGCGAGACGAATATCCTGATTCACAGAAACATTACATGCCATATCAAACTTGTAGAGAGAAATTTATATCTACAAAAGAAGCAGAAGAGATGACATTGAGTTCTGACAGCAAAAAATGGAGCGGAAAAAATAAAAATAAAAAAAATCTTATTCCAACGAACCATGACTCATGTAACCTATACCAACTTCATACATCTCCCCCTCCCCCTATTCCTTTCTTTCAGAAACTTCATTTTTAGGAAGAGATAAGTTGCGATTTTTTTTTAGGGTTCTGATTTTTCTTCTTATCCCCCTGTCACCCGTTTCGTCAACTTCTCTTGGTGGCGGTGATCCATCCAACATTACATGGTTTTTGTTACTTTATTTCCCATATAAAAATATTACTTTTTTTTAAAAAAAAAAACGAAATAAAAACTTCATACGTGAAGATCTTTAGTCTCCAAAAAAGGAGTGAAGTGTCTTTAGCAATAATAATAAAAAAATATATATAATATGACAGAAAATGTAATGTTCTGGCGTGATAACCAGCCTGAAAAGCTAGGGTTACGGATAGCTTTATATATATTTATAAAATCGTTATCAAGGAAGAGGCTACAGTAACAAATAGGTTTTGTAAACAGAAGAAGTATGGTATGAGGAAAGCACGAATATGATTTATTTTTTACCCGATAAGAACCACCCGTGACAAGGGATTATAGTAAAAATCCCATTTAAGTCAAAAGGGTATAAAACATGTCACAATTTCTTGGGCTTTATAATCTCGTTTCATTGAGTAATGTTTAAAATACTTACCCTTTTTTTCTGGATTAGGCTTAAATTATGTAGTGGAAGTGTTTTTTCATTTTGTGCCAAGTAATTTAGGAGGAAAATACGGAGTAAATGAGATTATTTATGAAATACATATGCATACTAAAGCTTATTAACTGAAGTTTAGAATTATTATTCTTTTAAATATTCACTTATTGGTTTACCTCTTTGTTTATTTTTATGAAATGAAATTTTATATATTCAGTAATTTATTTAACACTGTAAATGGTTAAAATATTTTATTAAATATCTGCACTTTTTCATAATTAGACTTAAATTATGTAAATATTAATATTATTTTCAATTTTTAGCAACTTATTGTAAAGGAATATATAAAGTATACCGATTTTCTAAAAACTATTAAATTAAATATATTTAAAGTTAAGAATAATTATTTATTAAGTATTAACTTATATGCTAACTTAATTACATGGCTTTCTGATATTTCATTTTATGTATTCAGTTAGCAATTTAAGCACATTTAATTGTCAAAATTATTTAATAATAATTTTTTTTCTGAATTCTATTTAAATTATATAAATGGAAGTGTTTTTTCCAATTTTGGAAATTTTAAAGGAAGATTTAACAAAATTTAGGTAAAATACTATTATTTATTAAATTATTATACATTCTTATTTTTATTAACTAAAATTTAGAATTTTTATGTATCAAAAATACGATTATTTGAATATAATTACTTGTTTAGAGAGTTTTATGAAATTACATTTTATATGTTTAAATTTGTATTATTTATTCTAATTTTAATTATGCATTAAATATTTAATAATACTCTTTAATTAATTTTAATTAACGTTTTCTTCTTATTTTATAAAAGTGGATATAAATGAATGAAATTATTTTTAAAATACAATTAAAAAGCAAAATATGCTAAATAATATATGTAACTATTATTCACCAAACTTAGATTAATTTGCTTACTAGATTATATGATAATTCTAAAAGAACATTTTTTATATTCATTGATAAATTGTATCATAATTAATTATTAAAATTTTTTACTAATGATTGTAAATGATGTGGAAGTATTTTTTCAACTAACGCGAAGAAATTGTGAAGATATGATGCCAAGATGAAAAAATGAGAATATTTAAATATCACACATAAATAATGAAATTTATTAACTGAAATATAAATTATTGTTGACTGACATTTTCCTTCCTTCATTTTTTTAGAATGTTGTTACAAAATGACATTCATACAAATATTTAAAAATTAATTTTGATAGATTTAATTATTAAATATTTTAATTTAATTGTAAAAATTATTTATTTTAATTTCTTTCCAAATTATTTTAAGTCATGTAGTGGGAATGTTATTTTGGCTTATGCAACAAATAATTTTGAAAGAAAGTGTAATTTCAAAATAAATTTGAAAGATTTTGAAGAATGTTTAATATTATTTATATATTTAATTACCATAAAGGATCAACATTTTTTATTAAACTTGAGAATTATTATTTACCATCAACTTTAATCGTATGTTCACTTAAGTTTATTGTATTATGAAATAATGTTTTGGATAGTTAAAATTAATTTAAGCAAGTTCATATATATAATCATTAGCATAACAATATAAAGGAAGGTTTTCTTTTTTAAAATTGCTGAAATTATAATATATAAACTTACATTTGAAGTTATAAAAATTATTAACATAATTTGTGAAACAGTTATCAAAACTAATCCTTATTATTGTCCTATACTAATTAATATTAAATTTTCGACTTGAAATGTTTCATATTTAACTAAGCATTTCAGACTGAATAGTAATTATTCCAGAATATTTGAGACAGTGAATGTTGTAAGCTAATTACATGTCTGCAAGGTTTAATTAAAAAGTTTGAATAAATTTACAATACAGTTTTAAAATAAAATTTCTTTTGTTTTTTTTTTTTTTACAAATTTTACTATGTTGTTAATTTATAAGCAATTACTTAACTGATTTGTAACTAATTACTTAAATAATAAAAAAATATACCATTTTATAAAATTTTCTTAAAAATAAAAGGATTATAAACAATTTGCTACCAAATGAAATTTCATCATTTGTGAAAACAATTTCATCATTTCAATTTTAATATAGTATGTAACTGATGTAGAACATAACTAATGTAAGAAAAAATATGAATGTTTTCTGGGTTAATTAGACAAACAATATCTTACTCTAATTATGTATAAAATATCACACTTTTTACAGTGATTAATATATAAAAAATGACATTAACAGTATGTATCTTCTTTTACAGTGACAGAGTTTTTTAATGAAGAATTAAAACTAACATCAGTTAGCAGAAATCACATGGCAGCTTATCTTTGTCTGGCCAGTAACGAAGTTCCACCTGCCATCAGCAGAAGAATTTACCTCGATGTTAAATGTAAATATGAATTTATTATTAGAAATCTAATTTTAAAACATTTTATAAGCAGAAAAACTGTTTAAGTGGCAGTTTTAACTAGAAATTTAATATATATATTTAAAATGAATTCGAAACTTAAGAAACACCCTTGACTATTACACATTTAAAAAATTTAATCATTCAAATAATGTCGCAATCGAATATTATAGCAAATGTTAAGAGCAAGAATTTTATTAATAAATTTATATTTTAATAATAAGTGTCAACATTATTTCCTGATTATTTGGAATGATTTCCTTGCTGTGAACGATTTTAGATTATTATAAGAGCAAGCTGGAAAACTTTATGTGAAGACATAATATATTTCTTAAAAAAAAAGTTGATAAATTAAAGTTCAGATTCCTTTAAGTCATCTTTTATTTGATTAAGGTTATTTTACGAATGAACATTTCAAAATTAAAAGATAGTTCAGATTTATCGAGTATAATTTAATGATATTTTTCCTTCTTGTAATATCAGCTGTATTTTTAAAAAATGCGGAAAAATTCAATCCATGATTTTTAATGTTGACAAATAAGCCAGTAAGTTTTTGTTCAAATTTGTCAAATAGGTTATAATTTATTTCTCAATTTTTTATACCTTAAAAATGTGGAAAATTTAACAATATTTGGCAAATTAAATTAAAATAAATTTTAAAATATTATAATTTTAAAATACATTTTATTATACAAAAATGAGAGACATTTAAATTCAAAACTACTATTTATGTGACATCAGATACTATTTATATGTCATTTATTAAGAATTGAATTAATTTTGAATATTAACTAATTATAATATTCAAATTCGTTTATATTTTACTCCTTTAACTATTTAATCTTTGTGTTTTATTTTGGATTACCTCACGCCTCAGTTAAAAATCTATAAAATTTTTCAAAAATTAATAATCTTGAAACACTTATTTTATATGTAAATATATCGATGGATTATATTATACTGAAAAGTGCACATAAGAAATGATTGTTTATAGGTTTTTTAACCAAAATTCTTCAAATATTTCAGATGTTTTTATTATTATTAATTTCTATTATTTTGTTAATGAATGTCAATTGTGATTGATATACCATTTGAATATATAACAAGACTTTAACAATACAAATACCATGTACAGTTTGTAAATATTGCTTAATTTAACTTACTTAAAGCGAACCATTTATTACAACTTATGTTCTCTATGTTATTGGAGTTTGACTATTGCATTTTTGTAATTAAATTAATTTAATTTTGCAATGAATTTATTATATATTTATTTTTTAAGATATATGTTATAATTTTATTTTAAATTTAATTTTATACATAAACCATAACAAGTGCAATTATTGAAGCATAATAATTACTAACATGCTTTATATATTACAATAAGTGTAAAGATTTTATAACAAAGTTGTATGAATATCATAATTAATATTAATATGTAATGAAATCCTTATAATTATTATAATTTTTAAAGCATATTATCAGTTATTTTAATATATCATGACAAACAGCATCATAAAATTCATTCTTACATTTACGTATGTCAATCTAATTTTGTTGTAAAATCATAACAAACACAACCATTTAAATACATGTTAACACATTAGCAAAATTTAAGCAATGAAATCATTTTCAATACAATCATTAAAACATGTATCAGGTACTCTAATCTAACTTTGTAATAAAATGATGACGCTTATAATCATTAAACTACATTTTAACACAATTTTGTAATAAAAGAATAATAATTAATAATAATGAAAGAATGAAAACGCAATAACTAAAACATATATTTTATATTTATCTCCTTTTGTAAGGTAAATTTAACAGTTCCAATCATTTAATCTTATATTAACTGCTATATTAATCTAATTTTATAATCAATTCATAACAAATGCAATAAATTAAAGGCACATGTTAAATTAAAGTAATTTTATAATGTAATAATATATATAACGACGCTATTATAAGGATCCATGAACAGATATATTATATAAAGATATAAATTCCCAAAATGATTTCATTATAAACTTATCGAAGAGAACTCGGAAAATTTCCATTCCTTGAAATAAAAATTAAAAAATTTAAAGAAAACTTTCAGAAATCTTAATGTTTTTGGATAAAGAAAAGCAGCGAAATAAAGATTTCCTCTCTACTCTTTCGAGAAAGCCGTAAAAAGCGAAGCTCAAAGCAAGATTAAGACTTCTTCTGCTTCCTCTATTAAATACGGGTCCAAATATTTACTCTGCTTTTGAAAAGGACGAGCAAAACTCCAGTGACTGACTTTAATCTCTTCGTAAGGAGACATCTCCTTTGCCAGTTAAGAGAACCAACAGGGCAGATTTGTTGTACATTTCTGGTACCCAGTTCAGGGTATTTGAGATGTTGTCTACCCTATCTTCTGTGTCGTAATTAAATGAACGAAAGTAGGATGTGATCCACATTACACCTTTTAGAAGCTCTTGAGAAAGTAATTTTGCCAGTGTTGAATCTTCGATTCAGAGAGTGATTTTACTTCGATAGTTATACTGTCGGGTAAGTTTGATTTTTGTATTTCCTGAAATAAGGGAATAACTTAACCTCTTAGCAGTGCTTTTAAATTTAATTGTTTATAACTCTCTTTAATAAATTCTTTAAAAATAATAAAAAATAACAAAAATGTAAGTAATATATCAATTGTTTATTTACATTTTAATAGTAACTAGCAATAGAAATTTCCCTTACTAATTAAAAAATTTTTAGTAATTAATTTGTAATTACTTAAAAATAAAATCTAAGTAGTACATTTCTATCATCCCTTTCATGATATTTGTGATGCTACCTATTTAAACTACAATTTTTTAATTGAATGAACGAAAGTAAAATTATGACAACATTAAGAATTTTTTCGTGCTAAAACAACTTTTATAATTAAGCTTTCACACTAACATAATTTTTTTGTTTGAAAACAGAAGCAAGGAACTCAGTTCTTTAGATTTTGATGGTGTTTAATTGCATAAATTTTCTTTAATTCCAAAGAAAAAAAGGCAATAACTGAAAAAGAGATTTGTGCAACATATACAACAATATTCAACTTGATCGCAAATAACGACAGTGTTTTTTCTCTATTTATTCAGCTATTGTGTATAATTATTTAATCATAATACTTAAACTAAATTAAAACATTTTAGGATGCATTTGTATCCAATTCAGGATATGTGAGATGCTGCTGATTTGTTTTCTGCATCGTAATTAAAAGTAGGATATGATCAACATTATACTTTTTTTGTTTTTGTGAAATTAATTTTTCAGTGTTGAATTTTCTTTTCAGAGAGTTGTTTTACTTTGATAGTTATACTGTCTTATATATATGATTTTGTTGTTTTAAGAAAAATAAAAACATATTTGGAGTGAAAAGAAAAAGATCAATTTTAAATTTGAAACTATTATTATTTTTTAATAATAATTTTACTGCAAGAATTTAGAAAGGTTAGAATATCTGATGGCGTACATATCCTTTTCTATATCCAGCCAAGCTTGAAGTCGGATGGTTAGTGCTCTTATCTAAGTTCGCAGTTCGTGAGTTCAGTTCTCAATATTTGCTAACAGTTAGTGGGTTCGAATCCCTCCTTGGGCATGGAAGTTTGTATCGATGCGGAATCCACTTTAAAGCGTATGTCCCGTTTTAATTAGCCCACATGTGCAAAGAATGATCGCTAAATGACAGACAATCCAAACTATTTTTTCTTTTCTCCAGGTGTTACGCATAAATACAATTTTTTAAAAAGTAACACAAAACCCCATGAATCTGTTCTTGAAGCATGTAGAGTTCAGGAATGTTGTTCATTGCTTCGTAAACAATATTATATGACAAGTATAATCAAATATATAAAATATATAATGTATAATAAATATATAATATAAAAAATAATAGTATAACAAGTATAATCAAAATTACTTTATGCAAAGTTTGCTATCTTCAATTCAACAAAGAACAAAAAATGATAACAAAATAAGCGTTTTATTTATATAGATTTCAATTATTTAATTACCAATTAAAAGTCAGAATTGTAACAAAATTTTTAAAATGTATGCATCAGAGGGTTTTTTTTTCTGTATATTTTAAAGAAAAGGAAATGAACGATGAAGGGTAGTGATGCTTTTAATCCTTAATTTACTCCATAGATTTGGTTTTCCTAACTTCATTTGTAATCGTTAACAGCTATCGATTACAAATAAGAGTAATTTAGGGAGAAAGTTGAAACATAATTTTCTTTTCAAAAGGAAAATTGATTTCGCGCGCAATGAAAACATTTCCGATAGAAAGAGATTATCTTTCTTTACGTTTTCTGAGTTGTAAAAGAAACTCTACTTCATCCCTGAAAATATCAGTGGGAAAATTTACAGGTGTGTTGTTGCTTCAAATAATGCACGTGGTTAAAGTTGCGAAATGAATCTGAGATAAAATTTATATATTTTTTTCTGTTTTAAAATTGAGTTGCGAAATACGAAGACTTGACAGCATTGAAAAATAACTTTTAAGAAGGAATAATGCTTGTAGAATTCTTTTTATAAAAATTTCCTGAAATATCGGGTTTATTTTTACATATAATTAATAAACAACAGAGTCACTTTTATAATTGAAATGTACATTTGAATAAATCTATAACTTATATATTTTCCTTAAATTCTAGAATAAAATTGATGACTGCCCTATTAATGACAAATGTTTGAATACATCTTATAGTACTATTTAAATCAAATAAATAAATAATATAATAGATAAATAAATGAAAATTTTATTTTTGAAGTAAATTCTTAAAATGTCATTATATATAAAGTGAAATATTAAATTATATATGCTAATATATATGTTTGTAAATTTTAAATACAAATAATTATTACAAATTTATCTCTTTTATGAGAATAAGCTGAGTTGCAATAATGAGTGTGTGTGTGTGTGTGTGTGTGTGTGTGTGTGTGTGTGTGTGTGTG
>JAPDSC010123245.1:50800-90134 GCA_026290005.1 Latrodectus geometricus | reverse complement strand
GTGTGTGTGTGTGTGTGTGTGTGTGTGTGTGTGTGTGTGTGTGTGTGTGTGTGTGTGTGTGTGTGTGTGTTAAATAAGAGACGTATTTAAAAGATAAAATAAATAAAATATTATACAATTAAAAATGAATAAGACATAATCAAGAAAAAATTAAGTAAAACAATACAATATAATATAAATAAGGAAAAAGCATAGGGACCACGTTTCATCAGGAGGGAGATGGTCAGCTATGCAAAACAGATACACTTTTCTGACTAACACGAAAGACAAAGGTCTAAATACATGTTAAATTAAGAAGTTAAAGTACTTTTTTAAAGTAGTTTAAAAATTAAAGTATAATAAAAAAGTTAAAGTAGGTGTTTTCGGGATTCTTATAAGAACTTTAATACTTGGGTGAGCCTTCTGTTGATATGAAACCAACGCATAACTTCAATCTTATAAGCTATTCCTTACTTCCTACATATTTTAAAATAAAATCAATTGGTAAATCATTATTTTTTAAGTTGATAAATTAAGCGATTAACTTGTTTTTTGATAAGTTTTAGATTATTTCAAATATGATATATGGGTTTTAATTCATTAAGTACTACATTTCTGTAATTTTTTAAAGAAATGTTGGATTTCCAATAAATTAGTTTATAAACTTTAAAATTAAATTGATTAGTTTTATCAAAAATATATATAAATGTAGTTAATTATTTTCAATAAATAAATCTAAGAATTCACTTTTATTGTAAGAAATGTTGGTTTTAATTAATGAAAGCTCTTTTGGATAAATAGATTCAGAAATATAACTAAAATCTAAATTATTGAAAATAATAAAATCACCAATATATCTAAAAGCAAAAGGATATTGAAAAATAATACTTTTTTCTTAAAATAATGTAAAAATAAATTAGCAAGTGTGCGTGAAACATTTGAACCCTGTGAAATACCACAATTTTGCATAAAAATATTTTCACTGATAAAAGTATAGTTATTATATATACAAAGTTTGACCAAAATGTTCCAGTAATCAAAATCAATACCCTATAAGTCCCTATAATCCTGATAATAAAATACAAAACATCACTCAATTTGTCAATAGGAATACTTGTAAAAAAATCTTTGAATTCAAATGAATTAATATTATAAATAAAATTATTAGACAGAAAGTCCAAAACCGGTCTATTATTATCAATTATTCAAGTAGTTTAGATTTAATAATTTGTTCCAGAATTATTTTAAGAAATTGTGCAAAAATTAAACCTGGTTTATTCATATAAGAATTAGTGCCGCTAGTAATGAATCTAAATTTAATGGGAAACTTATGAAATTTAGGTACAACTGTTAAATAAGGAAATTGTAATTTATAATTATTTATTTTTAGATGTACATAAGAACTCAAAAATTTATATTACATAAACAGTAATATATTACATAAACTGTTCCTAAGAAAGATAAGCATAAAAGTGTGTATGCGTATGTGTTGGTTTCTCTTCTTTTATTCAAATTTCAGTATTTTTCTTAACTTGCAATGTTTAAATAAGACAAAATAAAAGCATTTTCATGTTTTCATGAAGCAAATCTTTACCATCTTTATAATAATAATAAAATTAAATGTGAGAAGAATATATATATATATATATATATATATATATATATATATATATATACAACACAATAGGAACACATTAGATGGAACTCAGTTCGAAATAATAAAGAACATTATTTTAGTTAAATAAATATATATATATTGAAAATGAAATTTAATTAAAAATAACTTCAAATTTATCTTTGAGTTTTCATTTTATTTCAGTTCCACCCCTTATCTGGATCCAGAACCAATTGGTAGGGGTGCAAGAGAATTCTGACGCCCATCTCGAATGTCACACCGAAGCTCATCCGACGTCGGAGAATTATTGGCTGAGAGATGACGAGCCTGTAGCGTCCAAAAGCTCCAGATATGAGACACATATCACGCGGAACACCTTCAAAACTGTCATGAAGCTGACCATCACCAACGTGCAGCCAGAGGACTACGGCTTCTACCACTGTGTCGCCAAGAACGCTATAAGCGAGACACGGGGTGGTATAAAATTATTCAGTAAGTCAATGTTATGGACAGAGAAAAAATAAGATGGAAGCACTGATTTAATCTGAAATAATTAAAGCGAGATAAAATTTATTTTTGCACTAGTTTAGATTTTATACTTACTTTTGTATTTTATAGATTTGATAAACATGTGTTTAATAGTTAAGCTGTAATATCGAAAACAACACATGGATATTTATTTACATTTCTAATGGAAATGTTTTATATCTATCGTTAAAAAGTTGAGTAATGAAGGCTGCTTTTGTACTATGTTGTAAGAATAGCATTTTTGTTCTTGTTACAATAACATATTTTATAAAATTAATTTTAACAAAAATTATAGTAAGAATTTTTTTTAATTTCGTTATGGAAGTCATAATAACGCACTAACTCTTGTAAATAAAATAAAAGAGCTATTAACTGTACATTTTAAAATTCAAAATTGGAACTAGAGAGTAAAATATTTTGACTGTTTCAAACTTAAATTAAAGATTTTCATCAAGATATAAAAAAATGTTCTGTTATGAAATACTATTCTTCTATTCTTTCCTCATTCAAAAGTCATTAACTTGTGAGAACGTGTCTATATATTTTCATATTTAAATTATATACTATTAAATTATAAATACAGACTGAAAGAATCTAGTTTTTATTAAATTTATTTCACAAAAAAGTAAGTATACTTTTTTTAAATAGCTATATTTATACTTGTTTTATAGTAAGAAATTATTATAAATATATATATTAAACATACAAATACATTTTTTAATAAAGCAAATGTTCTTATATATCATACATGCTTATTTATTGAACTATTTTCAAACCTTTTTTTAAAAATATTAATATTTTTTTCATTAAACATTACAGAAAAATGTTTTAATTTCAGTCTGAAAATAATATTTGACCTATTATTTCAGAAGAATATATATATTTTTATATAGGATATAACATATATTTTCCTGTAGGGACTTCTTTATTAATCGAAACACTTTTGACAAGTAACATATACACACTGAATGATAAATATGATGTTAAAGCTTTTCACAGATAATTAGATGCAATTCTACAAATAATTGTATTGACCTTTGCATTGCAATGTACAAAGATGATTTCTAGAAAATATCTAACTATATTGCGATTTTAAAATAAATAATTTTCATTCTTAGAACTATAGTGATTTAAAAGTTGTAAAGAAATAGCTTAAAATTATTTTTTTATAAACTAAACTCTATCTGCTTTACATGACAAATATTACAATAAGTTAATAATATTATGTTAAGTGACTAACGCGACTTTAACTAAATTCTATCCAACTTTAACTTAATAAACTTAATTGGTTGTAATTATTTAATGATGACGTTTTTGCTTTATTCCAAACGATCATATTAAATTAATGAGATACGTTTTCAGATTTCACACAGAGAACTTTTATTCTTCCTGGTATGTTTAACAAAGCATTGGACAGTCCATAATAAAAATGTTTCACTTATCAAATAATTGTAGTTGATACTAAGTAACCATCCATTTTTCAAACACACGTGAGATTTGTCTTCATATAATACATAAAGTGTTGCTACAAAGGTATTTCATTTTCAAATTGAACTCATGTAGATAAAATCGGCAGGTAACCAATTCAAGAGGATAACTTGCATAAATCATGACGATTTCTTAATAAACTTTATTAAGTAATTAACCTCCAATAGTAACATATATCCAGAGACCAGCACGTCATATTGAATCGTTCAGAATTTGACATTCAATTAAAGAGTTCATGGATTCAACTTTCATTCATCACCCATGATGCAGGAATGTTTGTATTTATTCAGATTTTTCTCTTTAAATCGCGGATACTGTTTGAATAAAAGTTAATTACAAAAAATTACTACAGTTATGCGAACATATTTATTTTAATAACAAATGTAAATATTATTAACGATATTAAAGATATAAAGCAGGCGTTATTTAAACATAAAATATTAATGCATGGTAAATAGTGTTTTAAGATCGAAATATAAACTAAGTAACTGGTTCATATGTCCAAAAGTCTTTTAAAATTTTCCAAATTTTTTGAAAAAATTATTGGCAGTTCCTATATTTTATTTGAGGTTAACTTCTTATTGATTCAAGGTTTCGATAATTTAAACGCTCTTGCCTTCTGCTTAACAGTTCTTGGGATCCAAACTTATTTTTGGTTTGTGTGTTTGTAATAGTCCTAAATTCATTTTAAACCATGGTCAAGATGCAATTTCCCTTCGTGTGTAAAAAATGTCGAGCAACAAACAAACCAAGTCAAACCTATATTTTGATATTAACCATAAAGACTACTTTTTAACAAGAATATATTATTACAGTACTTAAAGCATTTTTGAATGAACTGTAATTAATATGTAGCGTGTAAATATTCTAAATGCATCAATTACAATATGAAACCTAAAAAAACAAGTACTTATTAGATATTTATTTATAATTTTTCATTCACCTATGTGTTTGTGTGCTTGCGTGTGTGTGTGTGAAAGAGAGAGAGATAACTTAATTAATTGACTAATTTATAGAATAAGGTTGCAATATTGACTTTTTCTTGAAAACCAATCGCTAAGCACTTTGAGACTTCTTATCAGAAAATAATTCTTCAAATATCCATTTTAAAATGTTTTATTAATAAATTAGGCAGTTGTTATATCAGGTCGATAAATTAAATTTTAATGGAATTTTTTTTTCCTTTGCATTGCAGATTAATTCTTTATTCTTGATGATTAATGAAAATCTGAATCTGAATTTTATCTTTGTTTTAATAGCTTTCAAATTATCTTCTTCCTAATAAATAAAGTTCATCATTTATCTTTATTTTTCATAAGTAGGTAATTTTATTCTTTTACACATGCACAAGAATTTCATCCAGATTTTCCATTGCTTTTCAGGAATGGTCTTGCCCACCCCTTCACCTCGCAAACCTGTCACTGAAGAGAAGTTGCGGACCTTCCCAACACGGAGAGTAATAACAGGTAAATTCTGAAAACCCACATTTTTCTCTTTCGAGAATGGAATTCCTAAAAGCGTAGAACTGATTATATATTCATTAGGTTTCATCCAGAATAATAATTATCTCCGCACATTGCCCATGTCTGCGTTGAAGGGTCCGTTCCCTGGTGGTGCTAAGCAATCTGCATATTCATAGCAGGATAGGGTTTCGTACTTCGCTTCTCGGGGAGATAAACCTGATGCGTTATTTATTGCTGCCGGATCGTTATGAAATGAACTATTTTGCCATCGTCATTTCAGCTGTCTCTTGTGAAGCTTGTAACAATGACTAAAACTGTTACAAAGCTGAGTTTGGAGAGAATATTTGGCAGCAGTTCTGAAGAGGAATAAGCATCTCCACATGAAGATACTCACAAATACTTTTCCAAAATCGTTCTTCATGTTAGAAAAGGATCAAGCAGTTATGTCGTTTCTAAGATTCTTTAATGCATTGTCTTGTGATGACATATTTCATCTGAATCATTAACTTCTTAATATAAATCAGATTATTATGCATATATTAAGCACAGTCAGACTTTTTTAATTCTTTCTTTTATTTTAAATTTTAAAGATTACATTTTCAATGTCTACAAATAATGATAAGGAGAAAAATAGATAGCTAAAATTTTTTTTGAACTAAAATACTCCTTTAAATGTTTATTTTGGAATTTTTAAACTGCTATTTGGCATCAGTTTTTCAAATTAAATGCGTAACAAATATGTGTAATAATATGCTCTAAATTCCTTAATGTTTTATGATAAATTTAAGTCAATTTTATTTTTAAAATAAAATAATATTGAAGTGAAGGAAGGAAATTAATATTCTTATTTTATATTGATAAATAAATATGTATGAAAAACATGTAAATTATAATTTACATGCTATAGTATTGAATATTATAAATTATAAGTAATTTATTTTAATTTTAATTTTTCCAAAATACAATACTATTTAATTATTAAACCGAATTAATGAAAATATAAACAAAGCCTCAAATAGAGACATATTAATTATGAAGATGCAAAATAAAATAACTATATTTACCTTATAATTAAATATTTGGCTAAAAGTAAGCAAACATTATGAATTTAAATTCTTTTTTTTTCTTTTTTACACAATGACAATTTATTTCAAATTTAACCAAAGATTTAAAACACATTTTTAAAAAAAAATTATAATTTTTTAATGAAATTCTACGTTGTAAAATGTAAAGCAATTGCAGAAGACCATTTCAAAAATTATTGTTTCGATAACTTGTTAAATTATTGTTCTGATACTTAATCTGCACCTAGTCCAGAGTTAAGTGGAAGCAGAGGGAGGGAATCTTCGTAATTTAGAAGCAATAAAGAAAAACCCCTAATACTTCATCTCCCACCCTAGAGGTATTCTTTCACTTAAGATTAAGACTTATTTCAAGTACACATCAATTTTATTTAATGCAACTTGACATCTTTACTGAACCTAACGCCTTTTCTCTCGGTGAAACTGAATTTGATCTTACTAGTTTCCGATAATGAGAATGACTCTCCAATCAACCACGCCACTGAGGCCTCTTAAAACCATTGTAGATCCATTTTTTAAATGTATAATATGTCCATATAATATATATATATATATATATATATATATGCTTGAAATTATCATAACGTCAGACTAGGGAGCATTAATACCTAATAATCATTGAAAAGATGACATTTTAAAATTCTACTTGTCAAGATTTTATCTTTTCAATTGTGATTTACCAGATATACACAGATAGTATTTTGTAAAATGATAAGCCAGTACACATTTCCTGTCTACCATTCTTCGAATGACCCTTAATTTTATTTGAATTTATAGTTTGTAATTTTTCTCTGGAAGACACTTTAACTACCACTTAGTTTATGTGACGCATTGAAGAAAACATTGATTAAACTCAAGTATCAATTCATTGCTGTACTGTTAAATATTTCCACATGCTTGCTGTGAACTGAATGAGGCAAACATGACTATAGCCCAATTGTCTTCCTTGTAATATACGTATGAAACATGAAGCAAATTTTTAATGATTTGTAAGAAATTAGCAACCAAGTTGTTTATTAGAATATATACCCGCCTCATTGGTCTGGTTGATTAGGTCGTCGTTTTTTTTTTTTTTTTTTTTTTTTTTGTATCAGAAAGTAGTCAGTTTGAAACTCGACTTCACAAAATATCCTTCATTAAGAGAGACTGGGACATGGTTAATTGGTTGTGATCTCAGTGTCCACCAACTGAAATAATATCTTTATAGATGGCAGGTCAATTATAAGGATTCCATTCGTGGTCTCTATTTTTAAATTACGATGATCCGAATGTTTCCACCTAATTGGGAAAACTTAATTCTGACACAAGTATAAGAAAGTATGCTGGTTCAACAGTGTTATATATCACAATATTTTATACACAATAATTTAAAGTGCATTCATTTAAACTTCAATAAATGATTTGTAATTATGTCACAGATTACAAAGAAAGTGTTATTATATCTGTTGAATTACTTTTTAGTTAGTTTCAAAAATCCATGTTTCATCAAAATATTTGCATTACATAAACGGAACATTCTGCATTTAAATTTAATTCCAAAAATTACTATTATCGATTCACATTATTTTTTTCAGACACTTGTTATGAACATTATATAATTACTAATAACTTTCCTATAAATAATTTTATTCTAAAATTACATTTGACATACTCTTTTATATATAAAATTAATTTTTGTCATAGTGTAGTAAAATATTTTTAATCTCGATATAATAGAATCATAATCAAATAATTTCTCATAATGTATATCAGAAAAGCAATTACCATACGATTTTTTAAAATTTATTTGATTTCTGAGTTAAAATGTAACCATTATATTAATTACCTAATGGAAAATTATTTTTATTTATACATTATAAATTGTGGAACAAAATACAATGTTACTTTTAAGAATAAAATTTCAAGTTTTAGATATTGTCATATTCCTGAATAAAATATTAATGTATACTTAAATATAGTTCAATACTGTATTTTATAATTACAATAAAATTACTTGAAGTTATATAACGCTATATACTACCCTGAAAAAATTTATGACACTAAATAAACTATATGACTGATCTATTTTCTAATATAAAAGATTATAGAGTAAAAATTTACGCAATAAATTTATGTCATATAGTAAAGTAACATAGCACACATTATACATTTTACAATGTAACTTCATGTGTCACTTTTTATTTAATTTAGGCAAGTTATTTAAATAATTATTTGATGAAATATAGTTTAATTCATTAAACTAAGTGAAATATACTTTTTAAATTTTTAAAAATATAAAATAACTTATATTAAAATTTTTGGAGTGTAAAAAAATTATTTTATTATACAAAATATATTATAAATAATTTTTTATTTCTATCCAAATTAAATATATAATCCTCCCTAAATTAAATATATAATCCTAAAATATAAATCCTCCTATTCATTATTCATAATTTAGCCTCCAAACAAAATAAGAAATACATTTCAGTTAAAAATAAATCCTTAAATCTAAACAACATAATTCAACATTTATTACAAACGAAAGTATTTCATAACTTTAACATGACAGAAATGAATTTTAAAAAAAATTTACGCATACGAGTTACACTTTTAACAACGAAAGTAAACAATAAAGCGTCGGGAATTCTTCAAGATGATTGAAATAAATGTTGAGAAATAAATTGGATAGGTGAAACTAATGTTTTGATTTAGGTTCATCACAAAAAAAAAACTATTTACTTTTCTTCGGAGTTAAATGCATCTTTTGTTGTACTTTAATAATAGAAAAATAAAATGCATTAAACTTTCGAAATGATATTTTATGGTTTTTCGCGAAAAGCAAAACTTAAAATTTTCGATGACTTTATATTTGCATTAAAAAATATTTTTTTAAATAATGAACATAAATGCAAGTACATTTTCATACACTAATCATGTTTCTTTTAATAAATAAAAATGGAAAGTCATTTCTTTCATAATTCGCAAAAGAATTTATATCATTAAATTATGTCAAACATTGTTTTTCAATTTTCAATATTTAAAAGTTAGGTTATTATATCAGTCTATAAAATCAACATTTTTCACTTTCAGTTGATTAAATAATGTTTAATTTTTTTACTCTACTATTTATTTATTCATTTTAATTACTATTGTTCATTAATTATTATGCACTATTATTTATTCATTAATTAAAAACTATTAACTTATTCCTTGTGAATGTTCTCACAATTTTCATCGTAAGCTATTAATAATCCCCTATTTATTTAATTCATAACTATTATTTACTAATTATTATACACTTTTTATTCCTTAATTTACATATTAATTCATAGTTTGTTAATTATATTTCACAATTTTTAATCATTAACTTTTAATAATTTATTTAGTTACTATAATTACTATTTAAGTTACAAACTATTAATTTACAGTTTTCAAATGTTCTTGCAGAGACTTATTCATCATAAATTATTAATTACTCACTATTTAATAAATTACTTAGATCTTAATTACTATTATTTGTTAATCTTAATATTAATTAATTAAAGGCTACCATTTATTTATTAATTTTAAAATTATTAATTCATAGTTTGCGAAAATTCTAAAACACTTTTTTTTATCATATACTATAAATAAATCACTTTTTAATAGTTTATTTAGTTCTTAAATATGTATATTTTACAGATAATAAGGGTTTTAATTTTTAAAACTGACTGTGTAGAAAACAAGAGAGATTTTAATATAACATTTTAATCAAATATGTAATATTCTAATAAAAAATTTTAATTAAAAAATTGTAGTTTTATTGTGTCATTTTTCATGATTAAAAATTAAATTTCACTATACAATCTATTCGAAATTTGAATAAAATAAATTTAAAGCCTAGTTATTATAATTACTTGAATAAATGAAAAAATGTAATTATTTTTACAAGATTAAACTTTCTGATTATTTCAGATATGGTTCATTTCATTTAAATCAAATATTGAAAGAAATTTACGTTTCACACAATATTTTTGCTTTAAATATTTGAAGTTGAAAAAAATATAATAACTTAGTTTTCTCTTCAATATAAAACTGAATTAACATCAAAATATACCTTTAAACTCTCGAAATTTTGCATCATGTTTGTTGTTTATAATAAAAATTTCTTAAATCGCTGTAAATATTAAAGTAACATAACTAATTACAATATTTTAGAAAATTGTACAGTATTAGCTTTATTCATAAAAATATTTTAAAAATATCCAGAAATCTCTTAAAATATTCATAATAATATTTAAGTATATGTAAAAAATGTCATAAAAATATTTCAAATAATGTTAGCCTAGATTAAATTGCATAATTTATAGTATATTTTTTATCTTCTTATACTTTTTCATCTTGAGCCTTTCAGTACAAAATAGGTTTATGCCGATTTTGAGTCTTTGTACTTCAATGTACTTTAAAGCAAACTATTAATGCTTTAATATAGGAACAAACGTAAAATTTAATATATATATATATATATATATATATATATATATACATCTGCAAACATATTTCATTATTAATTATATTCATAAGACATCGTAATATGAAATAATATACATGTTTCATATTAACGTGTCTTTTTGTTTTGTTTGTATTTTTTTTTACTTCATTCTATGTTAATTAGTTTTAAGTTCATCATTTCTTTTTTTTTTTCCTAATTGGTCTCAAGTACTAGAAATCATCTACTTCTGTATTGTTTATTCTATGCGCTATTTTCCTTGTCATATTTCCCTTAATAACAGGATTTAATTCAAACCTTGTGAACCCTTTCTGTAATTTATTTTAAGATTTCCTTGTTTATTATTTAACATTGTCTTGATTTTTTTAAGATATTTAATTTTCATATTAATTAGAAATTACATAAGAAATTTTTAAAATATTTTTGCTTAATTTTTAACATAATTTTAGAAGATGTTTAGAAATGTTGCTAAAGCACTTTTATTGAAATTCTTGAAGGTTTTTCTGAAAATTTTATTTGATTTTTCTTTCTGATTTCATAATTTATTTGTATTTTTGCAAGTTTTAGAACTACATTTTATTTGCTAAACTAATTGAAAATTTTGGTTAAATTTTAATGCTTTTAAAATGAATACAAGTGTGCAGGCTGTCCCAGCTAAAATGTTACGAGTTTTGAAAGATTGAGGGGGAGGGACATTCCTAGACGATTATGTTTTTAATTTTCTTAATTTTGATTTGCAAGTTGACTTTTTTGATTTTTTAATTTGTCGTATTTGAATTATTTATTTTGATGTTATATCCTGTATTTTTTTTTAAATATTTGTATTATTTATTTTCAAATTACATTTTCTAATAATATCTTATTTTTATTCTTGTTAAATTTAACCTTAGATGCTTTTGCACTGGTTAAGTTGTCAAATGTATAATTGTCGTATTGTATTTTATTTCCATTTGATAAAGTTTCGTATACAATATTTTATTTTTATTTTAATTTTTAAAATATATTATATCAAAATATATGAGCTATTTATTTTACATTTTGATACATTTGTTTCAGTAGCTGCAACAACTGAGTATAAAACATTAGTAACTGACGTTGAAAGAAGAGACAACAAGAATACACCAGGCAGGCAACAGAAATATGGGCATGGAAGAGGTCAGATCATTTTCTTAAAAACTTTACGTTTTTCATGCATTAAAGAAAAATATTCGATTTCAGCATCTGTTATGTACATACTTATTCATGAGTACTTTAATAATTTTATAAATCTAAGCATCGCTATATATTTCTATAATTATGAATGTAATTAATAAACACTTGTATTTTTCACAAAAAATTGACCTAGTATTAGTATACAAACTAGAAAAATTTGTAATGCAGTAAATTATAATTTAAAATCATAAGTTAGTAGCTTCAAGACTTGTTCCAACAATAATATCAGTTATTATTTACAAGATTTATTTTTTAAATCTGTACATTTATTCTCATATTATTTTTAATGAAATAAAATGTTGATTAAGATCTGAAAAATTCATCTTTTCAATTTAATTTTGATTTGTGATAAACAAAATCTCAATTTAATAATCATGGTCCTTTTGAAAATGAAATATATTTTAACAAATAAATGAAATTATAATTTTTAAATAGGCCTTCTCTATTTTTTTGATTTCTATTGCCTGTTTGATTCAGCCTTACAAAAGACGGAAGTGAGGGCAACTTATAATTTGGGGTATCCAAGTTAATCATTTTTTTATCCTGTTATATTAAATTATCAAATTATATTAAATTTGAATCCTACTATTTTAAAGAAATTTTTTAATGCACCTTTAATATAATGTGACTTAAATTTGCTTAAGTTTCAAACTGTAGTTTATTTACTAAAGTAAACGCAAATTTGCAAAACAAAATGAGGAATTGAAGACATTATTATTAAAAAGATTTTTTATAAGTGTATGCCTTTTATAAATAAATAAACAAACACGCAATTCATAACTTTGTATTTTTTTAAAATAGAAAACAATATACATTAATAAATAATATATATTTAATGTTTCATAATTTATTTATTAAGTGCTTATCTTTTCATAAATGAGGAAATAAAATTTGTTTTTTGTATGAAATGTTTTATTTGTAATTTAGTAACATTTAATATTGAAATTGTTTATTATAATTAACAAAAAAGTTACTTTTTAAAATGTTTTATTGTAATTTAAATAATATATTTTATAACCTTTTTAATAGTAGTGTTTCTAAGTATAGTGAAGAATTTCATGACAAGATGCTTTTTTAGTTCTATAATCTATTTTTTCTTGATTATTTTTCATTTATTTCATTATTTGGACATTCAATTCAGTTACTTTCTTCTGAGATACGTTGTTAAACTTTTCATTCTAAATAAGAAATAAATAAATCATTAAATATTTTATTCATCATTCAGCATTGCTTTATATAGTTTGAATAGTAAAACAATATTTAACAAAATTTTTTAAACTTTTTAAGCAATATTTGTTTAACATCTATTTTTCTTTAAATTATATAAACTTTTAAAAAACGCAATAAACTGAAAAAGATTTTAGAAATAATTTCTCGATTTTTTTAATGACACAGCCTTAAAATTTATTTATATATTATAGGATCAAACTAAAATTTAGGATATTGTATGGAATTTTTTACTTTTATTGTATAAGCAAATCTACGTGTATTTGGTATAGTTATCTCTGTTATATTTTTAATTTTGCAATCGAATGTTAATTGAGCATGCATTTAAATTTCATTAAATTGATATACTATTAACATTCTATGTTCAACTGTATTATCTATTCAATTAATACTTAATAATAATACATTAATAATTCTGTATTCAATTAATGTTCAGTCAATTGATTCATTTAACTTGCTGTCAACATTTGCCTAGAATTTTTACCTATTTATTAATATTAAAACCGTGGGAAACAAGTTTAAAAATCAGATTTAGTGTATTTATTCATTTAAAATTATAAAACAATCCGGAAAGAGGAAAATCTGACAAAGATGATATTCTGCTCTGATTAAAAATATTATTTCAAAAATTAAAATCCATTTACACGAATAAACAAGAATAAAAATAATATTGGAATGCAGAACAGTATTGTCTTGAAAATATACAGTTTTACACTATCTGGCAAAAAGTATTTGAACCCCTACTGCTATGGATTCAAATAGATCTTTGGCACATATTGATATGTTTTTGGATAGATGACAGGTAGAACACGTCTGAGTAAATTTTCTACCACAATTTGATACGTGATCATTATTTCCAGCCATCTTTCATATTTGAAATAAATGCTGACACTAAGGGTTGTCATTAGGAATCACAAAATAACATGATTTCTAATTCAACTTAAACGTAATTAAAAAGGCATCTCTCCGGAGGAGAACTAGGCATTTCCCAAAATATTGCGATAGAATTGGGTAAGCAGTATTTTCCAAAGTATCCACTTTCATACATGGGGTAGATATGTTTCTAATTGTAAAATTTATGAGAACGAGGCAAGACCATGAAAAACACTTTCACAGTATTATGTTGTCATCACAAGGCTTTACATCACCACAATTCAACAAGTTAAAAAGCAGTAATTGGGCATCACCTAAATAAAGCGCATATCAGAATGTCTACGGGAAAGTGAATTCGTCACTCAAAAATATATTTTTCGACATATTCGCAGTTTAATGACGTTATACCTTCCTCCACTGCAATCGAAACTTTGCCTTTAAGGAAGTAATATTCGGCTTGTGAAGGGTGCACAAGAAAAAATCCATGATTGCCAATTCTCAAGGAACAACTCGAATAATGAACGTTGGAAGATCTAAATGGTTTCAACCAAAGAAGACTTAAGATTTTATTTTACTACTTTTTTCAAAAGCTTTAGGCCTTGTCCACTTTTTTTTCGTTCTGTTATACATATCTGCTTCAATTTTTTCGTTAATTTCACCGCCTCTAAATTAACATTTCACAATTATATCACACACAGCGGACAATGGCTTTTGTAGAAGTCTTTAATTCCGCAAATTGGTTTCCTCCAAAGATGACATAACGCAACAATAACTAAATCTTTTAGACTTAATTGTAGTTTCACAAACGCAAAAATATGACCTGAAATATCCATGTCAAAACTTTTGTAGTTTTCAGTTAAAAACCAATTATGTTATTTATTAGATCCACTTCTTTATAGGATACCCAGTTATTTTAGTCCGGATAGTGAAATTTGGCTGCATTATTACATTAACAATTTAAAATTTCCTAACTCAATTAAATTATTCTTCAAAATAAAATTACACATTATTAACGGGTATTATTGATTCTGAGTATATTTGTTATTAATTGTTTTCCTAGTTTAGTTTCAAATAGTATGTTATTATTTTATGAGGAATTACTTCTTATAATAAAATTTAGTTGTAGTTTTAAAATTCCAAACAATTAATCTATTTATCGTTACTCAGAAATACTATAATATTTTTTACTAGTCATCAAAAATTTAAAGGAATTTGTAATTATTACTTTTTTAATATCTTGTCAAGCTACCTGTCAAAAAAAATCATGAAAATCTATACACAGAATTGCATTCTAAACATTGCATATATATGAACGATAAAAAAGGCATCCAAGCTCAAATTTCGTTTTTTTTTAAAAAAAATAAATCGTCTATAATTACTAACATAAATAGACAAAATTTTAAATATTTAAATGGCAAATATAACCTGTGTACAGAAATGTTCGTAATGTTATAAAATAAACATTTTTCTATAGATTATTTTCCCCGAATTTGTTCATGTCATAATTATAATGAATTACTAAACATTAAACTCTATCAGACCTTTAATAAATAATTTTTATTTGAGTTGATAACAGATAGTTTAATCACTTTGATTATTATTCAGTAACATAATTTTATAAGATTTGATTCTAACTTTTGTAATTTGGATAAGTAATTTATATATTTTAAATTAATTACATTGCGTTATGATCCACTTAAGAAAAACGTCATTTCCATGGTATCAATCTAAAATGTCTTAATTTCATTTTTTTTTTTAAAAATACCTATATTATTCAACAGAATATTGGAAAAAGATTTTATTTTAAACACCAAATTCAGTTTATTTTAACTAAGAATGCAATTCTTATCTTTCAAATACTTAATTATATTTCAAAATATTAGAAAAAAGTTTTATTTTGAATTCAAATTTCAACAGTTTTTAATTTAAAAAGGCAAATTTGAAATTTGAAATAACTAATTATATTGTATTATATATTATATTTAAAAATATTAGAAAAAGTTTGAAAACAAGATTCAGTTTTTTTAAGCTTTCAATACGTTATACATTTTAAGAACCTAATTCTGTTGTATTATGTCTCTTAAAAGAGAAAAACATTTTCTAAAAAACGTTTATTACATGTTCATGACAGCATTCAACCTTGTCTTAATCACATTTCAAAGCATTTTCTGTAGTAATTTAAAGAAATCATGCCCTGCAAATTAAATCTCATTACCAGGAAAAATTATTTTTCACTTGAAACATTCTTTTATTGTCAACGAATCGATATCAAATTAATATCTTGCAATTAGAAACCGAAAGAATTGCCTGGATTCAAAAAACACCCCCGTAAGAATCGGTGTTGATCTTTGAAAATTAATTGCATATAGATTTTTTTTTATTCGCAGGGTATAACTATTCCTTTGTAATCTACAGTAAGAGTTTTTTTTTGCATTATTTGGTAATTTGAGTACCAAATACAAATTAGAAAATAATATTTATTCAAAGCTCGTGTTTCAGACTGCATTGGAGGTATTTCTTTGTAGATCAATATACAGGCTCAGTTAATTATGTTGAAATTAATTACTCTGTTCAAAAGAGTAATTGCTTAGGTAATTTCCATTTTAGAAAGTGAAAATTTTATTACAATTCGCAGGTAAAATTTAGAAGTAAATATTTTAAAATTATGAGTATTGCTTACAAAATTTATCTTTAATACAAATAATATATCAATGTAGCATATAAATTGATCCTTGAAAAATAAAAATACGTAATTGATTTAAAATTATGTGAGTATTTTTTTTAATTTTAGTTTGATAGATGAAATTGGTCATGCGAATTACAGCCATATTAATTATAAATTCTTTTCGTTTTAAATTTATCTTTACAATATAACATTAAAAATAATGAAACAAATCAAGATTACAAAATAATAATAATAACAATTTGTTAATTTAAAATTGAATATATACATATACAATCATTTCATTATAAATTATTTTATAATACTAAAAATATTATTAACAAATATAATACTAAATATATTGGTCATACAAATTTCAACTATATTAACTATATAATCTTTCATAATATCAAATTTATCTTAACAATATATGTAACAATATTGAATAAGACTGATAAGAATAATAAAATGATGATAAATTTTGATTTAAAACTATAAATATACACATATAATCATTTCATTACAAATTATTTTATAATATTAAATATATTACTAATCACAATAAATAAAACTAATGATAAAAATAATAAGGGAAAGATATTATAAATTTATTATTAAAAACTACAATTATAGAAGATCAGAAAAAATTCCATTTTTTTCTTTTCTTCTGGGAGGTGTTATAGCCACTCAATAATACTACCGAGTGAAATAAAATATTAACAATTGTTGATTTTTAAGCTACTATTTTTAACCTATTTCCTTTCTGTTAGCATTTTAAAAAATGCAAATTTATTAATGGTTTCAAAAATATTTTTTCAGCAGACAATTATCATTTCTTTATCAGTTTTACAAGAGTTGGCAAAATAGAATAATGTACCAAAATCTTTATGCTTAGGGGTAGATCAATATGCTCATTTTGTATAATAACTATTTATAAACTATTTATAAATTTAATCCTTAGTTTGAAATATTACTTATAATTGTATTTACAAAATTATTGAAATTATTAAAAATTTCGAAGTTCTTTAAGAATCATGCTTATTTTAATATTCCTGAATATAATTTCAGCTATAAATAATTAAAAATTAATATTCATTTTTTCGAAAGTAATTTTCTTTTAATAAATAATCACAAGATATAAAAAACAATGTGAAATGTTAAAATTAATCGTGTTTTATTTTTCATATTAAAAATAATTGTGTAAACTTTTCTTTAAGCGTTCTATGTTTTATTAATACACTTTTTAATTTTTACACATTAATTAATATTTTGAAATATATTCCAAATTTAAATAATGTAAATCTTTTCAACTTATTCTTTACATAAGTTTATATTTTTGCTAAAATTTTGAAATCCTTGGCATCATTTTCCTCAATAATATTTATTACAATTTTTAATATCGATGTTGTATAATATTCCTAATATTCGTAATAATTTATTACCATATGAAACTACGATCTATATGCATAATAATTTAGATAAAAAAATTTATAACTTTATTTCTATTTGACATTATATTATGAAACTGATGCTACAGTCCATTGACAAAAAAATATTGTATTTCTTATCTTTTTTTGTTTTACTAGAACAAAAACACCGGCTATGAAATAATCAATGCACTTAATAAGTAAATATTAAATAACTGGTTAATTAACAACGAATTAATTAAAATATTGAATAGTATATGTTTAAAGTATTTTTAATTAAATAAATTATTTAATGTTGTGAATATGTCAGTCTAGTAGAGAAATTTAAGTAGGAAATTTTGATCTGGAAATAGTTGGATTTAACGTGATAATTTTTTTCTCAATAAATTAAAAATTTCATCTTGATGTTCAAGATCTTTCCAAATGCATTGTCAAGTGCGAGACAAATGCAGTAATGTTTAAAATATATTTTGCTCTGTTTCTACATGCAATAATACAATAATAAATCTGAAAACACGGTAAAAATGATTTCTTTACTGTAAATATTCCATAATGATTCCTTATTTATTTAATAATTATCTTAAGTCCTTTCCTTGAAAATCATTTTTGACCGAATTTCAAAATGTGAAGTTATTCATTAAAATCAAAAAACTCAATGTTTATTATAAAGCAAAATGATACTTTTCATTAAGGAAACGGCTTTTTTTCCGTGAGTCGGGATCAAAAGAAACATCGCTAAATAATATAGTATACCGCCAAATTTCTTTCAATAAAATATGGAGAATGTTCATTTGCTGTCATATGCACTATTTTCAGAACTCCTTCAAAACAAAGCACGTTTTTATATTTCTTTTTTCCATTTTCAAAGCATTCATTTTTCTTAAAACAGTTCTGTTTACAATTCATTATTATTTGTTTTTTGTTAATTTGTTTTGCTTACTATTAATTAAAATTTGCTTATAGTTGAACGTTTTTGACCTTTATTCTGTTAATTGTTTTATCATTCGCTTCATTGGGCAATTTGGATCGTGTTTGGTTCATAATTGACGACATTTACGCACGACTAACAAAAAAGAAACAAGAAATGTAAAAATGTAATTTCTTCCTGATTAATGTTTTAGAAGCAAAGTCTCAACTTCAAATTTCTTTAATCATATATTAAACAAATAAAATTGCTGCCTAAATTTTATGAACAAAGTTGGCATAAATCTAAAAGCCGCACTTGAGGAAAATTTATTGAAAAATGTATAACTGGTCGGAAACGTAAAATTAATTTACATTACTATTGGCATTAACATACGTATTACTATCGTAAACTTATTTTTATACGATATTTTAGATGAAACATATAAGAAATATGCATGAAGTAAAAAATTAAAAGTATATTAAAACAAAAAATAAATTGAATATGGGAAATACTGATTTATTCTTACTTTCAAAAATGCACTATCATTTATTCAATAAATCAGTTCTGTGTTCATAATCTTCATTCTTTGTTTACTGGATATAGTTATTTTTAAACATTAAATTGACTAGAATTTTTTTAACATTATTTTTATTAGTAAAGATAGAATGAATTGTATATCATGCGAAGACTTTTTTCATTCTCTAGAATCCAAAACAAACAGATTTAGTAAATCCTGATATAAATTATGATTTTAATCGTCAAAAGTACTGGTCTCATATATCTTCTTCTTATCAAATATATTTATTTGGAATAATTTTTATCAACGTCTTTAGATGCTGTTATTATTTATGATTTTATAACAAATTTTCTTGCACTTTTTATCAATATTTCAAACGATTTCACTTTATTTTTTTATCTATAAACGTGTCATTTGTAAAAACATTGTAAAGCTAAAAGTGTTTCTATTTCACACATAAACATAGCTGTATTCTTTTGTACACAACTATTAAATAAATACAATTTGGAATAGAAAACACTCCTTTTTTAGATAATTTATATGCTTTTTAAAGTCTCAGTTTGTTTTAGTTCGTATTTTAAAAATATTTAATTCTTTAACTTATTACACTGATAGTACATAAAAAAAGAATTCTGTGTGATAGTGCTTTGTCAATCACTGTACAGTGAAATAAGAATTCTATTAAAATCACCTTAAATATTTCTTATATTTCAAGATTTGTGTAAAATTTTTCACAATTTGCTTTTGGTTTAATTTTTTTATTTATCTTATTCTTTTTAGCATCATCTGAAGAGAAAAGTTCGGCGGGTCTATTTCTTGATGTATCAATTTGTATCAAACTACTGACCTCCTTACCATTCTTTTTGAGACAGTTTTATATGTACTATCGGTAACCAAATTGACATGAATATGCTAGATATAACAGCAGAAGTACACATGTTTTTGAAAGGGGAAACAGTATCCGGACTCAAGATTTATCTCAAGATAAAGCAGATTTATCTTCATAAAGAAAAGAACATTACAGATTAATTCTGACATAGATTGCATATGGACACTTTGGATATAAAAACACTTTTTCCTGTGTACTTGCAAAGACAAATAGGTTCATGTGTAAAAAATTGTAAAAAAGGATATACTGTATATATGTGCCAAATAATTTATTCGTCAAAGGGATCTAATATAGTAGCTATCAATTATGTGCCAAATTATTAAATACGTATGAAGTATAATTTATTCAGGTTTACAAGTCTTAAGACACTTTATTTTTACATACAACTAATGTATTTGTAAGAAATTTAATTGAATAAAAAAGCCTTATTAAATATTTATTAAATTATGGTTATGTAAAAATAACAAGGAAACAATACATTTATTTTTAACAATATAATAAAACCAAATATGAATATATTTGTACTTTTTAAATTTCTGAAATTATTTGTCTAAATTTGTTTTTAATAAAGAATTATTATCAACATTTCATAACATTAATCAAGGCTGCTAAGAGCATGTTATTTGAAAATATTCATTATAATTATAACATTCATTTAGAAAAATAGAAATTTTCATAGTTATACAATTGAATAATATCAAATTTATTATGCATATGTTCTAACATGATTTATAAAATGAAACTGAAATAAAATTATTATGTCATATTAAAATCAGAGTTTTTGTGTTCAATAAAATATTTGAAAAATTATTTTAATGTGTCTACATTCTTGATGTTCATTCTTCACTTTGAAATCCTTCTGTATTTGATATTGAGTATAAATAATTTTATAAATATTATATGAATCAGATAATGAAGGTATATCTTTATTGTAACTTCTAATCCTCACAAAAGAGAAAGATTTCTGAATGTCTAATGATTCATTGATATTTTAATATATTATTTACTTTTGTTTTCAAATCTCATCACAGCCTTTTAATTTATTCTTATAAATTTTACCGAGAAAATATCATGAATATCTTCATTACTTTAATAATTGCTTCCTTTTGCTTAATTTAGTCATATTGAAGGAATATTTTATCCCTGACCTTATTGATCATAATTTTTATGTCTCAAAAAACAGCATTACTGTCAAAAGGAAAACACACGGAAAAAAAGATTTTTTTGCTGTTTTTCCTGTCTCCATCTCTTTTATCAAAGAACTCTTTCTATTCAGGATGAACTTTAATTAGAAGAAGCCAAGAAGCTTTTCCTTTTATATTTCAATCGATTAAAAAAGTTCTTTGAAGAATCCTGAATGAAATTCACGATGATATAAATTATTTTACTGTGTTGACTTTTGGGAGGAAAATGAAGAAGGCTGCGTTTTTATTCTTCAAAACATTCATAACTTTATTCATGTATAAATAATTTCTTTCTGAATAATGACCGAGAATTATATTTCAAAGAAGTGTTTTTCTCTTATTAGCAAAAATCGAAAGTTATGACTTAGAAGGTTTTAAGCTAATGATGTGAAACGCATACTGAAAGTATAAAGTAATTACAAATGCAGACGATTCACTCCAAAAATATTTTTTAATTAATGCAATAAAATACATAAAATAATTATAAATAATTTCTTATATTAATAGGATTATTTAATACAAAATATTTTTTTATTTATTATCTCTGACACAACAATTTTAATAAGTTAGTTATAAAGTTTTATATTATTTAAGGGAATAAAGTTTAAATTTTAATGATATATTTACTTGTTTTTATATTTATTCAATTCAAAGTTGTTTCAATTCAAAATATAGCAAATAATTTTATTTTAATGGGATTATTGAAGAAAAATATGTTTATTATTATAATCACAGTAACAAAATATGTTTCATTAAGTATTTACAAAAAAAATTTTCTAATTTAATACACTAGAAAATATCCATTAATCATATTAATTAAAAAGCCAATTTGCTTAATGTTTAATGTTTTTTTAATTTAAATACAGTTTTCAATAAATTTACTAAATATAAAATATAATATTTTAATTTGTAAAGTCTTGAATGTAATATACTGTAATTTATTTATAAACTTGTATTTCGTGTTCTTATCATTTTACCTTATCTCTCTTAAAATTATCTACTAAATTAAATTATTTTGAATTAATCTTTATGCATCAGTAAAATTAAGAAAACTAGAACAACGGTAAATACACATTCAGAACTAACACATTCTACTTAAAGTTAAGTCCAGTAAAGTTATTGTATTTAAAAAAGGGATTTGTATGGAAAAAAATTATTGTATGAAATAATTTAATATTCTTATCTATTCAGAGTATAAAATTGTTTTTGATAAGTATCTTTGAACGTAAATTTAAATTAAATCTATTTAGGAACAAACTTTTTTACTAGAAAAAAAAGTTAACAAGAAAATTCTTAAATGCTTCATTATTGTTATTCATTAACATAAAATAAATCAATCATAATTTAATGAAAAGTATTTCATTAAAAAGTATATATTACTCATAAATAACATATCTAATTATGGTAGCAATGTACTTAAATAAATATGCAACAATAATCTATTAAAAGTACCTCTATCTTCCGTGTAGAAAAATAATTAATTACTTGTTTATATTGTTCTAAAATGAAAAATTTAGAATTTAGAAAAAAATCTGCTTTTCCTGTGCTTTTAGATTATTTTTGCTAGATATATTAAAAAAGGCTTTCAAATTATCTTAATGTTGATTGATGTCATACGTTTTCCGATATATATATATATATATATATATATATATATGTATTTTTTGAAAATGCTTTTTAAGTCTTATTTTCAAGACAACAACGAGCAAACTATTGTTTATTTTAAAAGTAAATTTTAAAATAATATACTTAGATATTGTAAATTGTATTTTTATTTACAATTAAAATTTTAGAATTCGATTTACAAATGCACAGTAATAAATATAAATTTTAAAAAAATTGTATTTTTTTTTTTTTACCAAAAATTGTTAGAAAACTAACAAATTATGACGTCCTAATTGTTTTTTTTTTTTTTTTTTACATGAAATGATGCTTTCTAAGAATTTGAATACTTTTAAGACTATTTACCGTTTCATATGAATGATTTTCAGAAGAATTCAGACTATTTGCCTATTAATATTATTGATTGTCATACCACTCATCAATAGAAATTCCTGCATCATCCTTTTCTATTTGATGTATAGTTCCTTTTCCATTTGACGTCACCATCAAACTCTAGGTCTTCTTTTGAGTCCCGATCTACTGGAGATTTCCTGAAAATAACTTTACTTGTTCTACCTTTTGGAAGTTTTTTTAGCATAGCCTTGTAATTCATCAACTTAACTTATCAACGTAACCATACTGATACTGTGTGACTTTCATAGCTTACTTGAATCGTTCTGGCACTTTGTTTTACCACTTTCACATATTATTAATAAAATCTCAAAAATTTTCTCTCTCATATTCTCAGTTAGTCAATCATTATTCTTCCCAATGTCCAATATATCAAGGCAATTCATAACAATATCTTAATTGACTATTCTTTATGTACAGTTCCTATTTATATCAGATTACGTAAGCATATGTATATGCATAAGTACACAAATTACGGCATACCATGATAATTTCTTCATTAAAATATGAATTGTGTAAGCTCATTCTATTAAAAAATATAGAGCATTTTAATTAAATGCTATTAAACTCAATCATTTCATTTCCCAACACATAAAATTTATATGTGTTGGGAAATGAAATATATATATATATATATATATATATATATATATATATATATATATATACATTTAGTTTCTACAAGTTGTAACGTATCATGCATTGTGTTTCATAGCTTTTATTTTCAGATCAGCAAATTACTCAACTAAACTTTTCTAAAAAAGATTGTTCAGCTAATCCTATAACAATAAATGGTAAATGGCATCCAAATCATTAAGAAATACATAAGTTGCTTTCTTTAAAAATGGTGATAAGAAGTTTTTACTGATATTAAAATAGTTTTTGAAAGTTTATTCAATATGTGTTTGGCAGTGTCATGTGGTTTCAACTCACAGGTATCTATAAATTTATGCTATTAAAATATTGTGTAAAAAATAAAACAAAGACACAAAAACTGTTATCCGTTGATATTAGGCTGGGGAAAAGATACCTATTTTTTAAGGTGAATTTCAAGACTACATTTAATATGCTTAGAATACAATTTTTTATATAGTGTAAGACTTCTTTATGTTCGATCATTAGCTCCCGGGTGATACTGCGAGTGATAACATGTCAGGCAGCATTGATCATTTCAGTGACTTTATAGACATTTCGATGATGCACCTACCTGTGTGAGGTGCATTTTAAACATAAAATACACTTTAGCAGAATTGATTAAACCGAAGTTTCGTGTAATTGGTTGAAACTATATAGGGACCATAAACATCATCTACAGTTTCAACTTTCTGCATCATTGAAAAATTGTAAAATGTCCCGAATTTTCTTTTTGTTTCCTTCCATTTTTAACACTCTGTAACTCTCAACTTAATATACAAAATAGAAAAGAGTAAAATAATTTTTTAGGTTGAAACATACCTTTCCAACAATCATAAATCTGAAATTGTTTCATTGATACTTAACTAGAAATTGATCACAACAGCTATTCTTCAAAAAAATAATGGATTTTATCCCCAACCTAATATATATACTTGTAATCCGGAATCACAGAACGTTCTTTTATTTTTGAAAAAACAGTGATAGCTTTAAGAAATATTTTTATCGTATCTTTATTTTGCCTCTTTGAGTGTGGGAAGAAATTTGGCGAAACATTTGATTGTATTCTTTGTAAAATATGTTCCATTGGCTTGTATTTATCATTTGCAACTGGATGAAAAATTGTAAATTAAAAAGTCCTCATATTATAATGTAAATGATCATCTATATATGATCACACATAATTTTGAATGAACAATATTCAACTTTGTTTATCGTAATTAATGCACCATGCTGAGTGACATATCTAAACATCGGTCAACTTTTCCTACAATAGTCAATGTTTCTACTTCCACTTTCTGGTTAATGCCTCCCAAAATACTACAATTACATCAACCTTTGACAGTTTCTCTAATAATATCTCTACTAATCTGAATTCTTCCTATGATAGTTGACTCTGAATAGTTTCTAACGGAATTTAGTATCAACGTATATATCAAACCATGCATCTTTGTCTTTATGAAGGCTCTTGAAACTAACTTTACACATTGCATTAATATTGCAATCTCAGATCTCTAGAATGACCTTAATAGAAACTTTTAAGACTTTCTTTTAAAACGTTTGACAAGCATGCCTTGTTTTTTACCATCACTTCGGTATTATCAAACACAAGGTAGCAGTAACTACAACTTTCCTTGCTTTTCACCACAAATTCAATAAACAGTAGTATGTCATGACTTTAAATTTTTAATTATAAAATCAGCATGTTCTGGAGTATTAATGTTTACGACTATAAAAATTTTGGAAGTAATAATAATTTATTTTTTAAAACTTTATTGCGAGTGAGAATTTGAAAAAATTCGGATCTTAATTTTTTTTTAAAAATTAACTTTAGAAAATCGGGAATAATGTTAATTAAATTTTATTTTTTAAATTCATATCTTTTGACAGTTAATCTTTAGATATTGGAAGAATTGAAAGCAAATAAAAAAATGTTAAAATACATTAATTTTTTTATTTATTTTGATTTTCTGGAAAGTCTAAATTATTAAAATGCATAGTTTGATTGAGTGCTTACATAGATAGATATGGCTTTTAATTTGATTTATATTATAAAACTTATAAGAAAATTGAGTACATGCCTTGTTTCTTTTACTAAGTTGTATAAATTATACATTTAATTTAATTACCAAAATTATCATAAATTCCATTAAAAAATTATATGAGAATTTACTTAATAATGTAAGATTTAATAATCACATATAACTTATAAATATTAAAATATATTACACCCTAATTCTACATTTTAAATTAAACTTATTAAATTTTTAAATTTTATAAAAGTACTTTCTTATTTTCTGATGCTATTTTCATGGAAGTATTTGATTTATTAAAATTATTAAAATCACTTATAAACTTCTGCTAATTATCATTAAAGGCTTTTTTCAGTTTGGAAAGACCACGTCACTTAAAATTATGTATTGTTATTAAATCTTTCTCTATTTTAAAATGGTTATTTAACTGTAAAAATTTTGTATTTAAATTTTTTACTAAATATTTTTGCTTATGTTCATAATGTGTTTTAGGTAGATATTAAACATATGAATCTAACAAGTATTTTTTTAAATGTTGCAAAAGTATTGGAGTTAATCATGATGAACATGTGAACTGTTTAATATAGGTAAACTTTATTTTATGCTGATATATTACATATTTGATCTTTTTCTTTATTTAATCTTTACGTCTAATATAAAATATGTATATTCAACTATTTTAAATGCATTTATTATATATTCCAAATTTTGTTTTAATTAATGTAGTGAAATACGCTTGATAAAACATTTTATTTTAAGAATCTATGTTATTAAGAAAATAAATATTATTTTCAGTAAGAGAAGTCAGTCAATATAAAATAATAAATATCTAGTTTAGGCACATGCATTTTAAAATTCTAAACAATGAAACTAATATAACAGATATGCTTGCCTAATAAATAATTCCTCTTCAAAATTTTGGTTATTATTATATACAATTAAATGATTAAATTAGAAATTGATTTCCGTTCAAAAAGAGGCTAATCCATTAAAGGATTAAGGTTTTATTAAAAAATGTATTTGATGGCAAATTTTAAAAGTCATGTAATGAATATATTCCAATAACGAATTTTAAATATCCCAATACACAATATTAAAATGAAAGTTTTTATCATCTTTAATAAGTTTTGACTTCCAAAATTATGAATGTGTAACTTTGTAAAAGTATCTTATAAAATCTGTATAATAACGTATAAATGCAAACTAAATCTTATCTCCACCATCTTAAAATTTTGAAAACTCATTTATAAAAACCGAAATTGATAAATAATTTAGTTTTCTTTTCTTCTACTTCATATCTACACGAAGACACAATATTAAAAAAAGCGCATATTCTACTTTATGTGCAGAAAAATAAATGTACTAAAAAGTCCTTAAGATTTTCTTAGCTCATTTCTAACTTTCGAAATGAAAAGCTTTCTCCCTTGCACAATGAAAATTGTTTCTTTTTTTTTGTAGTTTTTTTTCTATTATCTTTCTTTTCTTAAGATGCCTGGCTATTTCAAGGTAACTTTCTTAAGGAATCGAAAAGTCCAAAAGACTACTGACTCCACTAAGGGAATTGTTAATAATGAAGCAATGGTGTTTTTTTTTTTTTCTCCTTTCATTGTATGGGTTTCTGAAAAACCTTAGAATTGTTTCTAGATTGGCTACATTTCAAATGCTTGGCATTTAAATTTATTTCGATTCGAAAAGCTTTTCCGCCTTAATAATATTTTATCGTCTCGTAAATTCTGTCGATTTTAATTCGTAGTTTTTGTTTGAAAGATATCACTGATTTATATGAGCTCAGGATTTTTAAATTACGTCATTCCTACTGGAAGGAACTAAATTGATTATTTTCGTAAGCCATGGGCATTAATGATATACGCACAATTATATCTACGATCATTTTCAAATACAATCACATTTTTATCTAATAAAAAATGGAGAAATTTAAGAAATACTCATTGAATATGTTTTATTTTTTAATTTTATTCAAAGTTATTAACTGAAAATATTTTATATAAGTATCTTTTTAACATTTTAACCTGATACTGCTATTTAAATATTAAACGTTTATTAATTTTAAATACAAAGATTAAATCAAGAAAAAATATTTTTTAATTAATGTTGGAAATTAAAATATTTATTTTTTAATCTAGTTATGTACAGATGTACTGATTTTGACAAAATGGAATTTCATTCTAAAATTAATCATAAATTAATTAATCTTAGACTAATAACTCATCTTGATTGACTCAATAGAGGTAGCTCCTTTATTGAATAATAAAATGAAATTTATTTATGGCTCAATAATGCAATATTAAAATATATTTTCTAAAAGATTTACAATCATTGTAACTTTACAAATTTAGCCTTTTATAATGTAATGAATGTTAGTATCTAAATAAAAGTATAAGCTGAATATCCGTTACAAAAATCACTTTCAATTCTCATAGAAAAATATCATTCATATATTTCTAATTAATATTATAAGCAATATATCAAAATTACATCTCCATTTCATTTTTGTCAGTATATTTTAATTGTTTTTTAATTTAAATGGTTTAGTTTATTTAAATTGTATTTGGCACATTAGATAAAAAAATAATTCATACTAGAAACACTCTTTTTGTTTTAATTAAATTTCTCATAATTATTTCTAAAACATTTTCAAATTAAATTATAGTTCTTATCAGAGAAATAAAAGATTTCAATAAATATACCCTGAATATATATTTATGATGATTTCTTGTGATTTAAGAGGAATTCTTATGATGAACTTATTTATACATAAATATTTTCATAAAGTTACTTGTGATGGTAGTACTAAATAAATGGCATCCATTAATCAAGTATCAAGTGATGAAAAGAGACTTTATCGTAATTAAAATTAAAATTAAAATATTTGTAATATATTATTAAAATAATTATTCTTACATGTGTTTTAATAAAGGGAATATAATTCTGAAACTAATTATGCATTAATTAATTCTAGAATTTTATTAAATTTTAATTTTTTCAATTATGTGTTAATAATGGAATATATGCAAAAATCAAAATTATTTTTTAAAAAAAAGTTTAAAAGAGTAATACGTTTTCCCCAATGATTTCAATTTTTCCTGTTGCTCATTTAATTTTATCTAAACTATCTGTTAATGTTAATTTTAAATTAAGCATAAACTGAATTCTCCTTAAAAATACTACTTTAAACTTATTATGTCAAGAAAATTATTCATGAATTTCTCTTCATTACTGTTGTAACTAATAAGATTCACAGAAAAATCTTCAAATTTGTTTTGCCAATATATGGTAGAAAATGACAGTACTAGTTAAATATTTGCTATTTTGTGATCCTATTTGCAATCTTTAAAGTAAAAATTAATTACTAGCTAATAACTTTCATGAAACACTAATTACTAAAACGATTCAATTAAATCAATTTTGCTGCTCTTCAAAGTGACACTTCAACTATATTAATGGTAATATGAACATTGTTCATTATATATTTTAAAACATGTTATAAGTAATATGGCCTTGAAAAACATTTTATCATTTTTGACAATAGTTGATTCAGAATATAATATTGTTATTGAATATATTTATGTTGTTCTATATTTGCACAATTTTTATCCTTCACTGCCATGATTTACTTTTACATTTACAGTATTTAAGACACGAAGAAAAATCAGTCACTAAAAGCATTTTTTTTCAGTTTCGTTATTTTCATTTACACTAATTTAAATTTCAATTCGATTAATGCCTTATTTAGAGATAGAGGAATACTTCTCTTTGTCAATACGTTTATTATTTAAATATATCTGCTCATAAATATATAATACTGATTCGGATTAATCTGTTACACTAAATATTGCTGTAATTTTCTTATAGAATGTTAGGCTCTGAATTATTCTTTATGGATACATAAATTTCCTTAACTTCAAATTGTTCAGAATAATAAGAGTATGCATATTCTATAAATACCTGACTAGTATTAAAATCATTCTTTTGGTTTTTAAAAATTTATTTAAAACGTTAATAAAAATGTATATTGAACTATATCTGGGTTCATATTTTAAGTATGCAAAATGAACTACATTAAATTATTGTGTATAAACGATAAGAAATTGCAATATATATATATATATATATATATATATAAGAAAAGCACATTGTGAAAGAAAACTTGTTTTTACAGATAAATACCACATTTTTTGTAGTTAAAAATCGCTTTTACCTTCGATAACTGTGACCATTCATAAAACGAAATATTTTCCCCACGGAAAAAAATATCAAGTGTTCTTAATATTTACAATTATAGTTTTCTACACCTTATTTGTGTGAATTCGGGTTTTCAGTATCGAACAACATAAAAACGAAAAAAGTGGAGACTATTAAAGAGAAAAGATGATATGAAAGTAGCATCGTTATTTTTATGAACAAATATGTGAAATTATCAAAAAGTAACTAACTCAAATTTCTTATTATAAGTATCCTTTACATTGTAATTAGTCCTTTAATAAAGACATTTTATGATAACAGTTGTAAATGTAAAATAATTATTTTTTTTTACATTTACAACTGTTATAAATTATTTTACACAGTGCATTATAAGTAGGTAATAAACTTCTAAACTTATCTTTTTCTTTTTGTGGCGCCAAATTTTGAAATCGTTAAAAGGCTGCCGCTACAAGAAAAAGTTAATAATCACTGGTTTAATGGCTTTCAAAACTGAATTTCTTTAAAATTAATGAGATGATTACATAAGAAATTATGCATATTAAATTTTGGATTATGTTTGTAATTTTAATATTTCAAAACGAAATAGAGGCATCAGAAAATAAAATAACCGATACTTATTTTAAATTCTTCTTAAGCGATATTTTTCATTTTCTGACGCATGACCTCACTGACTGTGTCAGGTAATCGAAAGTTTACTGTTATTCATTATTTTTACTTTCAATTTTATATTAGTTTACTTATTTTTTTCCCCTCTAAATTGTGTGATATAGATGCCGTAACAAAAACAGCTGCATCTCCGCAAACGCTGCCATCACAAATTCTTTTCGGAATGAAATTTTGGCAGAAGAGTTGAAAAGAAATCAGTTGCCTGGTAGGGAAGTGATGGATACGAGGACTAGATGAAGTGGTAGGACGTGGTTTTGTGGTAGAAGGGTGCGAAAGAAGACCCCTGCACCCTTCCTTGTTCCAAAGCGCCTTTGCTGATGAGATCGTTAGGCCTAATGGATGTCATTCTGGACCACTCCTTTTCGGTGTTCGAACCCCTCCTATTTAATGGCAAGAAGAAGGAACAAAAAAAAAAGATGAAAGACGTTCCAGCCTAAGACGGTGAATGACAAAAAAATAATAATAATAGCAAACACATGAAGAAATGCATTTCCTTTACCCTAAAGAACAATGCGTGCGAAATTTGTTCTCTAAGTGCGATTCAGGAAATGACGTTTCAGAAAAATTACTTGGCTAGTGTCCCAGCATATTTAACTTAACTGATAAGAATTAAAAACGAGTTATAAAAGTGGTAAATGAAAACTGCGATGTAGTATAAATACTGTTACGAACTATATAAATATTTAACTCTTCTTTGCTTGTTTCTTTCTTTATTGGTGAAATAAATCAAGGGGATATAATTCATGTTTAAAACTAAAGGAAAAATGGTTAAAAAATCTTAGTCTATATTTATATGATAAATTTAGCAAAAAACAATAAGATGGAAATTTGTATCACCCTGCAAAGTTATTATTTAAAATAAAAGTTTGAATGAATTTAAATAACACATGCACGTGATTAATGTAATAACTTTCATTTTATTTAATATAAATATATTGTATAATTACCAAATAAAATTCGATATACACTATGAAGTTAGCAATACAATTTTGCTTAAATTTAAACTAAGTGACGTCTCAGATCAATTTATATTTTCTGTAAGAAATATATAATTTATTTGAGGATTGATATACATTTCTTGAAGATAAATTTATTTTTAAGATGACACATTTCAGAAACATTTTATTGTTTATGAAATAAAAAGAACAAAAAATAATATGTCAGTTGAATGCATTGTTTGTAAAATTTATTTTTTATCTTAGAATATATGAAGATAATGAAGAAATCAGAACTAATAAGAAATAAGAAAGGAATGAAATTAAGCAAATTGTAGTTTTGATCCATGTGTAATTTAGAATTTTATTTTATGTAGAAAATATAAATGATTACACAAAATGCGTTTATAAATCATCTATTGAAGATCAAAATATACTGTTACTTAAATTTTATTAAAGTAATCCAACTGCCAGAATATATTTAATATTTTCAGAAGAAGATTTGTATTTATTAATTTGATTCATTCAAAATAAACAAATTTTTAAAATTATTGAGAATTTTCCGAAACATAAAGATAAAATAACTCTCAGTTAGTTGAAGGGTTGATTTAAAAATATTGATTCATATAAAATTATTTTACTGTTGTATTTTCCTATTTCTATTTATAAATTTTGTGTGTTAGCTTAGTATGTATACATTAAGGGAAAAGTAATATAAGAATGAATATAAGCAAAGTGTTGCATGCCTTGATGAATGTTTATTTTATTTCATATAGCCAAAACTCTGATTACAAAATAAATATAAAGATCATCAATAAAATAGGAAAATGACTTTAAGTCATCAGATTGAAATTAAGTTACAAAAACATTCATAACGAATGCACACATTCATCATATACGCATTTTTTTGGAAATACCTGACTTATATTAAATGTTGATTTGATTTTAATTTCCAAATTCATTTCAAGAGAAATTTCTCACTATCTCTATTTGTAATAACTGTGCTCTAAAGTATATGGAATAATAAAAATTATAAATTAGAGATAATATAAACAATGGCTATTCTTGAAGAATATTTGACTTTTAACTAATAACAGTTTTACATGGTTAACTGTTTTACATAAATATTTCATATGATTAAAAAGTTAATATAAATATCGATAATAAATGTAATAGAATAGCTTTCTTTAAATGCTTAAATTTCAATTAAGCTTCCCACTTCCTAGAATAAATCTATATTTTCCGGGGAAGACATGTAATTTACTTAAGGCGAAGAAGAAGAATACGTAGCCCACGTTAAGCAAAGCCATTAAATGAAGAACGTTGTCCATTGCAAGTCTTCTTTTGTAGGAAGCAATGAGTACCCCAGTGGAGATAATTCGTCTTTGGACTTATCTCCCCTAAGGATTTTATTCCTCTCTTGAGAGGCTGCTTCCCTTAAATCACGGGAAGGATGGGCACTCTGCTTTTGTGAAGTAGAGAGGTTAGAGTAAATTCTAGAGCAAATTGCCCTAAAGGGAAAATCGAGATCTAAGACTCTTGTAAGTCCCTATAAATGCCACGCGTTTGTTGGTTTTCAGGGGGTTACCGATCAGTATCTTCTAATGAAGTCACTACCCAACAACTTATATTTTCGTCGCTTAGTGCTAATAGAAATTAATCTCGGTATAAGATTAGAGCTAATTTGTTCTTTGTAAAAATTAGCGATTTATTCTTGAGTACCTTGTGTGAGATGTATTATTGCTCTTTAATAAAACCAAGTAACTTATATATCGATTCATTTAAAGTAAACTTCACTGGATATTAAACTTAATATCAAAACTGGATATTTTCAGACAGTCATGTGAATTTTTGAGTGATTGGAGAAAATATGCTTTTATATAACAGAAGATAAGATTAGGGAAGTTTGTTTCATCATAAATTATCGTATAAGTGAAGTGTTACATATAATTAAACATGTGTAATTATTATATTGCTCATTTAATTTAATGTACGTTTAATTAAATATTTTAGAGAAATCATATTAATTCTTAAATATTAATGCGAAATTTTCTGAAAGAAAAGGTGAAATGCTATAATCAAGTTAATTTGTTCGTTGAGGAAGTTTATGACTTATGTATTTAGAGTATTATTAGTAATTAGTAAGCCTTTGTAATGAATAAATCAATAAGTTTAATTCCTAATTAGTAAACATAAAAAAGTTTCATTTAATTTTAAATCTGTAATAGAAAATACAGTTTCAAATAAAAACGAAACTAATGTGAAGCATAATTATAGCTGATTTCTTCTTCGCCGAAATTGTGAATTTTTGTTTAGTATGTTTTGTGAAAAATAAAAAAAACTCATCATCAAACATATGTAGTTTATAAATTGTTTATTCAATTTATTAGCGGAATATAATATTTTTTGAAACTTAAGGTATAGATACTTTTATGAAAGTCTTTTAATTTGTAAATAATATTTGAAAATATGATTTTAAATGGAAGAAAAAAAAAGTAAATTATAAATATTAGAAGTATTTTTCTTGTTTAGGAAAACTTGTAATTAATTCTTAAATAATTTTTTAATAATCTATTTTTATATAGATAACTGTCTTAATTTAATAATAGATTGAAGATTTTATATTTAATTCAATGTTATAAGGACATTTTTAACCAAAATATATACTATGAAATAAAACAAAAAGGGAAAACACTGTATAAAATATAGTAAAGTTACCAAACTTAGCTAAGCCAAATTTTTCTATTCAGAAGCTTCATTATATTATTTAAAAAATTTTCAAGAACAATTAATTATTGAGTGTTTTCAACGAATGTGAATAGAAAATTGAAAATTTTCTCATCAAGGGAAATTCATCTTTCTCCGCATGCAATTTCGGCATATTTCTATTATAGTGAATAGTTCTAACATCAAATAAGTGATTTTTCTATTATAATAGTAATTTTTAATTACCTTCTGTAAAATGTTAAAAAAATTTATTTTTATTAGACTGTTAAAAAAATGAAATGCTTTTATTTTTCATATTCTAACTAACAATGAAAATATTATGATCCTAAATTAATGATTACAATTACTTTCAGATGTTTACTTCTTTCTTTTAATACTTTTGTATTTCTTATTTTAAAATGTTTTCAAACTTTAAATTTTTATATTCTTATTTGTTTATCGAAAAAATAATTATCTTTAATAAGTTGCAGAAATGAAACATTTTCACAAATTTTTAGCTTTATTTTATGTAAGATATTATAATTAAAATTAATGTTGCCATGGCATGATATAGTTGCTGTTGTTGCTTCTAAACCCCTATCTCGTATAACTCCGTCAGATCAATGAAACTGTTGACATTAAAAAAGTCCGATACGAGTGTGCAATTATGTGTGGGCAATTATGGTTACTCTCCTTATCGAGTCCAAGACAGTCTAATATTTGCTGAGGTGATGCTTGTTCTTGCCGTCATTTAGGATATGTGAGAATATGTGAGACCTTTCAAGTATCCACTGGCAAGTTGGATAGATATGTGTTGATCTGCCTATGACAAGGAAGAGATAGGGAAAATCTTGGTATTTTGCTTTTGTACCAGTTGTGAAATGGAGGTATTTAACACTTTTCTTTATTTTGGTTTTTTTTGTATCAAAAATAACTGTTAATATGTAATGTCTGAGCTGAACGGGACAGGATGGTATTGTTCCTCCCTTGCAAGAGAGTCATCCAATTTATTTCCGTAGATATTGACATAGTATTGGATCCATGGAAAATGTACATTGTGCTGGTGAGAAATGAGCCTTACTTTTCATAGAACATGAAAAAATGAACACATTAAGAGCTATACAGAATTTTTAATATATCAATCATGAAATATCTTCCAGATAAATAAAAAGAGACATATAACCATAAAACTTGCCACCATAGAAAAATTCAGAATTTAAAATCAAAAAAGTGAAAAAGTGAAATCAAAATTCTATATCTAGGTGAAAGTCAAAATTTAATACTTGTGATAAATAGATGCATGTCACTTATCAATGAATTAAATCATCCATGTGATCATTTGATATCTAATTAATTATCCTAAAATTACCATTAAATTTGTTGATTTTTCAAAATTTTGTTAGACATAATTTATTAAAAAATCTCTTCACATTTCAATTAAATGTCGATAAACATTAGTAATAGATTTCCCTAAAATTTTCTGTCAGTGTGCATCATTATATATTATCTGTCCAAAAAAATCCGGAAACTTCATAGTGTAAGGGTGTTTCTTATGGTTTGACCTGAGTTCATTAGTTTCTGTTCTTGGAAACATGAATTCCTCGATGTATGTGGACATTTTGAAAAATGCCATACTCCCAACTCTATCTTAATATTTCGGGGAAGGCAAATTTCTCTTCCAATTGAATAATTTTCTAAAAAAAATGCTCCATTCACACATCAAGGCTTGCATAGACTTGGTTTGATGAAATAGGTGTTCATGAATTGAACTGGCCTTCTAATCCCTGATTCAAATGCCATATAATACTTTTGCAACAAATTAGAGTGCAGATTACATAGTTAGCCAAATCGACCATCCCCACTGCAAGCATTCACTTCAGCTGAGATGGACGGCTGGAAACCAAGCCCTATGGCCATCAATCAAAAACTTGTAGGAAGTTTACCCAGGCGTGTGCACGCTGTAATTTATGCAAAAAGAGGACCAACATCTTATGTATGTCTCAGGACACTGTAAGTCCATATTACTGGGTTTCCAGTCACTTTTGGTCAGATGGTGCATTTCAATGTGATTAAATGCGCTTAATCCATTTATTTGTATATTAATAAATAACCAAGACTGATAAACATTTTCTAATAATAAAAACTAAGATATTTATTCTAATAGTTATTCTTCAAAAACTTTAAAATTTTCAAATGCTAACACTTCACCTTTTTTTTAAAAAAAAACTATCAGCAACCACCAATAACTAGTCTCATTTAGAAATACCTAATCATATTTTATTACTGTGTTCTGATATGATAATGAATATTTAGCCTATTTACTTGCATATTATTCTGATTTCTAACTAAAAAGTATTGTGATAATAGAATTATAAAAATTTCAGATAATTATTTTAAAACATTATGATTTTAAATATTTAAAATTTTCAAAAATTTAAAATCAGAGAAAAAGCGAAATTTGATATATTTTGTGATAGTAATTTCGTAAACATTTCAGGTAATTATTCTAAAATATTACGATCTTAAATCTTAAAATTTTCAAAAAATTAAAATTTAAATAAAAGCAAAAAATGAAGAAATATTGCAATAATAAATTCATAAAAATCTCTGATCATTATTTTAAAATATAATGATGTTATATATTAAAAAATTCTCAAACAATTACTCAATACTTCTGAAAAGAATACAAGTAAACATCACTGATTTGCTTTATTTAAATGTTTTATCACTATATTTCAATAAGAAAAAAAAATAGTAAGAGCATTTGCTTATATATTATTCAGATGCATGACCGAAAATGATAAAATATTCTACTAATAAACTCACAAAAAACTCAGTCAATTAAATAAAGATTTAAGGGAAAAAAATAATTCACTCTAAGCTTTGGCGCAATCAATCAGTCACGTCCCATTATTCAAAGAGTAAATGATGATTTCAAGGACCTTCTAACACTCGCACTAATTAACCCATTTCAAAAACACATTAAATAATTAAAAACAAAGTATGTATCCGAAATAAAACACAAGGAAAAAAAACAAAATGTGCACGTGGAAAAAAATCAAAATTTAATACCTAGGTGCAGATGGAGTGCTTGACACCTTGATGGATGAACCGGTTTCTTAACCAGATAATTCCGTTCCCAACAAATGCACGAAGGAGGCTCATTTCCGATGAATGGGAAGGTTGTAATTAATCTTCATTATTTATGGTCAACTTTTCTTTGCTTATGTTATCTTATCAGGGTGATAGGTCATTTAGTTGTTATGGATATGTCATTTCTCGCTGCTAGAAGATGTAAAAATTTGCCACTCGAAGAAAATTGTTAAAAAGTAATTTCTTAATGGCCATTTCGACTAACTTTTTAATTGTTTTTGACTATAATTGATTTTTTTAATATTTTATTTGCAATCCCATGGAAATAAACCACTGAAACTGATTGTAAGTGTAACCAGTTATACACTTAATGTATTTTTCTTTTCTATTGTCTTCATTATAATAAATCGGAAAATTAATGAAGTGCTCACTTTTATTGTTATTAAATTCTTTGTTATAAAATTTCTGTATGTAAACCATTTTTTTATGTGCATTTATAATGTGGATTAGTGGATAAATGCGGAAATTTCAAAAAAATAATGCAGATTGTTTTCTGAAATGACTTTTCATAGATTATTACACAGCTTAGGTGAAAACGAAGATTGTCGTATTCTCTATTGGTGGCTGGGACTAAAAATATGTTGTAGTCGCAATTTCTTTCACGTTATAAACCGCTGGAGATGGTGACCAAGTCAGGGATCTTTGCTTGGTCTCTGCTTCTAAACAACGAAGAACCATATAATTGTGTAATCCTTTATGGCATCTCCATTAAGTACGCCATTAAACAAAGCACGATAAGACTCCTGGTAGTACTGAATGGGAGGAAAAGGATCCTAGCAGCCATGCATTATAATATTTAACAATTATTTAAGACTTTGTTCGGAAAATAAGAAACCGATTTTGATCCTAGCAAGTGTAGAACAACAAAAGACGGATTTTGCGTTTTTGCCTACTGCACGCATATCAGTCCAAAAGGGAGCTTGGGAGTTTTTCGGGGATCCTCCCTTGATACACAGGATATTCTATGAGTAAAAAATCAAAATATTATTTCCTCGGTCTGTGAAAAGTTCTCATGGAAAGCAAGTTACGCAGTGGGTATTCAAAAAGCTTACTGCTTGGCTAAAAATAACTTTTGGTCGTTGGGCTTCTCACTATGCCTTGTAAATCTGGAAATGTAGACTCACTCTAACACAGTGGTAGTGCAGAGCTTGTCAGGGTAAAAGGACCTTGATTTAGTCTTTGCCACTGTTAATACTAAATAAAAGCTCACAATGTACATTTTTTTATGAAAAAAATTGTATAATTATTCTTAACTAATATTTCATCAAACTTTGCTTTGATAATTTACGTGTCTTGTATTAGACAGAATTTGAAAGCTAAATCTATAAAAACTTTTTAATTTTTATTCTTTTAAATTACAATTCTCTTACATATTGATAATTAAAAAGTTAAGGGATTTAAAAATAACGAATCTCTTCCATATTTGGAATTTTTCTTCTTCCGTATT
>JAPDSC010123245.1:36165-50400 GCA_026290005.1 Latrodectus geometricus | reverse complement strand
TATATTGATATATATATATATATATATATATATATATATATATATTTTCCAATTCAACCATCTTACATAAAATTAACTTTTATTTAGTGCTCTTTTGAAAATGATACATACATCACACATATCATGAAGCACTATATACTCATAACAGCGAAAATTGTAGTATAAGCAACTGATTTTATCAAAATAAATTTTATTTACCAACAGACCAACATCAATTTAAAATACTTTGGAATTAAGATCTCCTTGTGTTATTTAGTCTAAGGTATTTGAGGCCATATTATTATTCCACTATTTAAAATCGCACCCCTGTAAACAAATTCGGCGATAAATCATCAAGCAAGCAAAATAAACGCCAATCGAAATTAGAAGTGTCTGATGCAGTGGGAGACAAAAGAGGAGAAATCTTAAATAGGGAATTAAAAGCCAAAAGCTGAACACGATATCAAATGGTAAACAATCAGCCTTGCTGGGTCTGTAATACCTTTGAAAGCTCATTTGGCGCGTTGAAAACTTAATTAAATTTAGAGCGTCTTCATTATTTTGACAGAGAGTACCGCCTCCACGAGATCGGAAAACTGGTGATTATAATAAAAGTGACACAGTTTTACCCTGGGAAGAAGCTAGAACTGGGTATCGACTTAAGTTCCGTGCAACAGCAGGTGAGAGAGACTTCAAAACGCAAGAGGAAAAGAACTCGCCAACAAGACTGTACCACAAGTTCTAGGCATATTAAAATCTCCTTTTGAGGGTATATTGAAGATAAATTGTAGTATAAAGACTCTAATAGAAATTGAAATATTCCTTTCAAAGGGTATTACCCAGAAGATCTTTAATTTTATAGTTGTGTGAAATTATTAGTTCACAAAATAAGTTGTGTGAAAAGGACAAATTAAAATGTAAGATTACACTGATCTTAAAATTGTAGTCTGATATGAAGATCAGTTAAACTTTGCAACGAGAAATTGGAGAATAATAAATAGTTGAAGCTTTTAGTTCTAGGCTATATATTTCCAATGATATATTTTAAATATTCATTTATTTGGAAAATATTTATGTATTAAAATAATGAGAAGCTGCTAAATAAGAGTCTCTTAGGAAATGATAGAATGAAAATTTACAAAAGTTCAAATATTATAGAAAATAATAATAGACGATTTCATTTTAATATAATTGTGGCATAAAAATGTTTGGAATGTAAAAATATGTTAGTTACAAATGCAATTCACATAAAAATGTGTTTTAGGTGAGCTGTTGAATAAATTGATTGTTTTTGTGTAATGTTTTAAAATGACTATTATTTTATTATTCCGAGATAGCACCTGAATAACTACATACCTTGCTTTCAGTTCAACAGTTCATAGATTGAGTTCCTACCATAGGAATAAATCTTTAAAAGTTTGAAGTAATTTTAATCTGTGGGCCTAATTTTAAATCATTAGAAGAAAGGGTCTTAGAAGTTACAACAAATCAATCACAAATTTATAGTATAAGTTTTATACATTTTTGTAACAGTCAAATTTAAGGATAACAATGAATTGAGTTAATCAATATAGATGTTTTAAACTTATCAAACTTTTTATTTATCTAAAATTTAAATTTAAAATTTTAAAATTATTACTGCTTTCATAATGTGGACGTAAAATAATAAAAGCAGTTGTAATTTACTTTGTTCAACTAAGTTATGTAACATACAGCCACCTAGACAATGATTTGAGCCAAAACTCTTAAAATCGTTGATTCTTAAAATATTTCACATAAATTTATATCAGTTCTTTACCTATTTATTAAAAAAAAATTAAATATATGTGTTATCGTGACAATTTTATGACATTAATATTTTCAAATATAATATACTATAAGAAATAGAAAGATTTTTCTCATGGTGAATAATATGGAACAGAGAAAATTGATTTCACAATTGCTATAAATGCTCCTCTAGTCCGATAAAACTCATAAGCTGTAGAACTTGACGTTCTAAATGATTTCAGATATGTTCGATTGATAACAAATCTAGGGATCGAGGAAGCCAGGAAAGGGTGGTAATGGTAAAGGCGTTCTAGTGAAATCTTTTGCTGCGTGTTGCCGAATATTGTCCTGTTGAAAAATAGCTTTTGGGAGCCCTGTCATGAATGGCAAAATATGTGGCTGAAAGGTGTAATGGACACACCAGTGGACTGTTCTTCTGCCATGAATCAATATTTGGGGTGACCAAATAACGTAAGCAATGACATCTCATACCAGTTGTAGAAGTGATGTACCGCTGTAAAGCGAAGGCAGGATTTACACGTTTACAATGGGGCCTCGCGAACCTGATTGTTATCACTGCTCAAATTGAATCTAGTTTCATAGATGAAGACTGCCTTGTTGCAGCCTAATTCCGTCATCCATGGCACCACTCCAAATGGAGACATAGATAAGTATGTGTCATTAGCAGCACACGTAATGAACACCGCAATACCAGGTGTTCCTTAGTTAGACGCCTTGAAATAGTTTGGGAAGACACGGGGACCCATAGTGAAGGTGCTTTCTGTTTCTTGACAGCGGTCAATAAGACAGTTGGCTCTATACGTGCGTTTCATATGATGTAATGATCTTCTCGATGACTCGTCTGTTGAGTTTGTCCTGAGGCTGATCACCGTGTAAATGACGCTTTTTCTGTTCACTGGTTCCAACACCTTCTCATAGTAGATTCAGAATGGCATACTTGATGAGCTATTCCAAGAACTAACCACCCAGTTTCGGTCACCCCGATGATTCTTCTCCTCTCAAACTCTGACAGCTGCTTATATTGTCTTTGATGGTGGCACAATGGTATATTTACTGCCCAAAAGATTAATTTCACGTAAAAAAGCTCTGCTTACCTGTTTTATACTCCTAAGAGAACGAAGTTCAACGCCCTCTTGTGGCATTACGTAATGCGTAGACGTTCTGTATTTCTAATCATTTGCATCCCATAATTATTATTTGGTGTGTAAATTTTTATGGCATTGAGCGTATTTTGATTATATTCGTTTCTCTACGTTGCAATATTCAGTGCTTTTATATGAACCAATTTTATTAAAGTTTTATTTTACTTATAATAAATACCTCATATATGTTCTATTTTAAATAAAGATTTTAAAAGTTAAGTTTCTCTTATATTTGTAATTAAAATTTTGAAATTGTTAAACTGAATGCACATTTTTTTCTATTTGCTTGACTAAATATTAAATTATACCCATGAAATTTCGAATTTTATACTATGCTTTTATAATTGATGAAACACTGGAGACATTTGAAGCTGAAATTAAGATATTTTAAATATTTAATACTTGTTAAGCATTTGATAACAAGCGCTTCATGATTAATTTTGATGTTATACTCATTAAAATTTTATTGAAAAATATTAAAAATACATAAAATATTCTGTGTTGAAAATCTAATAAATTATTTTTATTCAGAAAGGTTTTAAAAAACGAAGAAAGATAATTTCATTTAATTAAACGCCCCCATATCAGTAAACCTTTCATTTATTTAATATTTGTTTGTTAAAATTTCATCTTTAATAGTTAAAAGGTTAAGAAATTTATCAAAATATATATGCATTAAAAATGTAATAAATCATATCATCCTTAATTAATTTAACGAAAAATATAATGATTTTGGCCTTTTTCAGACTGATTTGAAAGCAATAAATAAAATTAAAATTTTAAATTCTTTTTATGAAAAACATAACAGAGCAACTCATCTGTTTCCTTCACACTTGATGAAAAACGTTTTCAAAAAATGTTATATATTTATTGAAAAAATATATATTTTAAAAAAATACTTCATTTATTGTTTGCCACTGAATGAATGGAAAATCATGTACATTTTTTTTCATGGGATTCAAATTTCAAATTCAACTTTTATTATATATATTATTTTCAAATTATTCAATTTCTGTTATAAATATGAAGCAAAATTTTCAAATTCGTTTCATTAAACACCTACATAAGTACGCCAGATTTTTCTTTTATATTTGATAAAAAGCTGTTCAATTTTAGTAATTTATTATTTTCACTATCAATAATGGTAAAAAATTTAATTCATGATTATTCCAATTTTACGAATGAAAAATTTCAATGTCATGAAGCATTTCTTTGACTAGAATAATATTAAAATATAGAAAGAAGAAAATTAAATTTGAAATGCTTTTCATACAAAGCTTTCACCAATGCACCACACATTGCTGTATTTTAAACTTAATAAAATATAATTAATCAATATATAGCTTACATGCATAAAACTACATTATAAATCATCGTTTTCTAATACAATGAATAGAAGATCTGATTTCTATTTGATATAATTTTAAAATGAAAACATAAATAATCCCAATCTTAATTATTTTTCATGAACAGTGATATCAAGAATCAATTCAAAAATACTTTTCTTTATTTTATTTAGTAGCTGTATACAATAACTATATATTTTTTTAATCTATTTTGCTATTTAATTTTAATTACAATGAAAATAATGCATTTTTAGAACTATTATAAAATAACGAATTATTTCTTTTCTTGACAAAATAATTTTTTCAAGAAAATAAATTTTTGTTACCAAATATTTCACCTACAAAATCAATTTATGTTACATTGTAACAAACATTTCTGTTGATTTTATTTGGTATTCGTCTATAGCTATTATACATTTTATTCATTTTAGCAACTACAATATAAAAGTTAAATACACTGTTTATAAATTTTCAAAGACGGTGAAAAAAAAACATTCTTAAAATCTCTGTTTTATGAATTGACAAAGCATTCCATAAAAAAAAAGAATGGAACTTGTATTAAAAAATATTCTTTTAAATATAAAAGACCTTTATGCATCACAAATTTATCTAAACCCGATGAATGAAAGTCAAAAAAAATAAGGAATCGCGCAAATGACATTGAAAACACATTCTTCTACTTATCTTTACAATAGTAAACATATCCTTTAAAGCCTTTCATTTAAATGCCGAAAATTCAATACACACAAGTAAAAGGAAGCGATAATTTATTGCTCAAAAACATTCGACGTCTTTAACATGTGTTCAAGTAACAATGCAAACATATTCAAATTAAATAAAAAAAATATTATTGAAATATTTTTTTCTAAAGATTTTCACTGAAATTTTAAAAAGATGTCCTTTGGAACGAATTTGAAGTGAAGAATGTTTTTATTCAAATGTGCTTCTCCTTCTTTATCACTAATGACCATTAATAAAAGGGGCATTATAATTCATTCCCCCTATTTTTTACCACTATTCATCATCTTTTTAAATAGCTTAATTGAACCGAAGTAATGGACGCGACACAATTAAATTCATCTGTCTGAGTGGCGGAAACTATGTACAGTAGTTGACTAATATTTCTAGAGAGGAGATTACACGTTGCAGAGTCTAAAGACGTAAAATATAGGCCCATTAATGTATTAGAAAATTGAACGGCAAAGAGAGTTTTAATGAATAAAAAATACGTTTTAAGTGTCTATATAATGAGGGGGAACGCTTAGACTTACTTGAAAAAGAGGTTTTACTTCTATTTTTGAATATTAATGATGTTTACGCTACGATTGTGGGTATATCAGGTATTTTAAGATTTTGTAAAATTTCTTTTGTATGATGAAATGTTTTACTGGTCATTAATGATATCATCAAAAATGGAATATCATTATCGTAATTTTATGTTTCCTGTAAATTATTTCTGTTTAATATCAGCAGATTAATTTACGCGGCTATCTAATTAAAATTTTACAATTTTATTTTAAATTATTAATTTCAAGAAAATGTTCCCCGTGTTCTGATATGAAATACGTATAATTTTTAAAGCTGTGTTATTTCATTAATAAATATTTTAATTAAGTTCTTTTGATATTCATTAATTTTAAATTTATTAAAAGGTCACAACCGTTGGACTTACATTATAAAAAATATTAACTTTGCTTCATGTATGTAAGTTTCAATGCCTAATTAATATTTTTTTAAACATTAATTTCGAGAGTAATTCATTTTTTATAAGAAAACATATGAGTAAGTTGATAGCGAAGAATTTGGAATAGAAAGTATATTTTCAATGATTATGTAAAGATATAAATAATCATATAGGCTTATTAGAAAAACAGTATTTATAATTTTAAATATTACTGATATTTACATTACAAGATTGTGCCTATATTCTAGGAATTTCCAAGTTCATTATAGTTAAGTATGTATACTAAAATATATAAGTAGTCACTAAGATTTCCTACAAAGGGGAGCACAATTAGTTTATTTTTCAGAATATTTGTTGCAATCTAAGTGATTCTTAATTAATTAAGAAATCACTATAATAATCACTTAATTAGTTAACAAATCACAATAAGTGAAACTTAATTAACAAATCATTCATTAAGTCTTACGGTCTGACACATATATATCAACATTGTTGCCAGACTAACGTGATTTCAGAGTAGTACTAACCTTTAAACAATACATGTCAAAATTGCATGGCATTCTGAATGAAATTTTGATATGATGAAAACACTGTTGGAACCAATTTGGCCCCAACTATTTTTCCCCGATCAAAAAACAGAGATTAATCAACACATAAAATTGATTTCTTTCCATTATATTGAAAATTACAAAACTGGAGTCTAACGACTGTAACCTTTAAACTAAAAGTCAGAATTCCATGGAATTTTGATTCGCACTGTTTGAAGCTTAGTACTTTCCGGAAACTACGTGCGCCTGTCAAAAATGTTGCCATATTTGTGTTAAACTGGGGAGTTTTATTGAGTAATGTTTTAAAACACTTAACATTATCATTATTTCAACTAAACTTTGGGATATACTTGATAGTTTCATAACTAAAAGTTTATTGAGTTTTATTTATTTTACATATAGTATTAAGTTTTATATTAAATGTTAAATAAATGCATACAAAGTTTCTAAATTCAATTTACATATGAAATAAAAAAATACATTTTTCTGTATTGCAGTAATAATTTTGTCCAAAAACATTTTAATTTTTATGTTTTGATAAAAATAAAAATAACTTCTTATTAATGAGCAAATAATCAAAATCATGTATTGTACTCTGATTCTATATACCAACAAGTAGGGTGACCTCGTTACTCGCTTAACATTTCTATGGAAACTAGTTGAGAATAGACTGACGCCTATCACAGTTAATTGTTTTTGCACTAATAATAATTTTGTAATAAATTTTTCATTTTTTTTTTCAAAACAATATTCTTAAGTTTAATTTTCTTCAACTAAAATATTAGCATGGGGAAAAAGCAATCCATTATATTTACGGGAGCTTTAAGAATTTATTTACATTTTTGATTACTAATATTATGTTTTTGATTTACTGAATTCAAATGATTTCAAACTGCTTTGTGGTTGATCTTCATCTTCCTGACTGCTAACCAGCTGGTCAACTTTGGACATTTTTGTGATTTTATCTATATTTTTGACGATGGGTCTACTTGTGAGAGGTTCTTCTTTCACATCAAATGAACCTGAATTTAGCAGATGAAATCAAAATTACACGTAATAAGCTGTCAGGACCATAAACACCATTCCCAGTTTTCAACTGACTGATTTGTTTGTTTCTTTTTATCAAAGAAAAACACTGAATGTACAGAATTTTGACTCTATGTTGACATCTATTTTGAACACCTCATACTTTAAATTGAATGAACTAAATAAAAAAACAACAAAATATTTTTAGTGTGAAATGTGCTCTTTTTATGCGAGCATTATATGTCCGATACTGAACTAAGTAACGAACATTATAGAAAAAATAATGGATTTCTTTTTACCGTACCTAATATTTTCACTGTACATAACAGATTTTTAAACTGTTATTAAATAAAATATCCAGTAATTAAAAGTAGAATTTCTTAAGAGAATTAAAGAGTAGAATAAATTTTGCCTTTTACTGAGTTTCATAAAAAAATATATACAGCCGAAATTTTGAATCTAAAGTTTCAATTCATTGATGATTTTGAAAAATATATGAAATATTTCTTAAAATATCAGCCTTTTTTTTACTTTTTCTTTAATACTTGTGCAGAAATTACATTTATGTAAGAGCAAAGCACAAAATATTTTTTTTTTTTGTTTTTAATATTACATTAATTTCCTACCCTATTCTTTCTCACTTATCAGTAAAACAGAGGGATTTCAAATTGTAGCCGAATAAATTCATAACCAAAAAGTATTGGTGATACATTAGGATAAGAAAAGTAATTCAATGAAAAAGAAACAAATTATTAGCTTTAAAATAAAACAATTTCAACCAATTTTTCGGTTGCACTGAAACTTAAAGCCTGGTTTTGTAGCTTAAAAAGACTGTTGTTTTAAAAACGGAGATAAGCGAAAAGAAATTTTTTTCCAAGTCCAAAAAATCGATAAGAAATCCAAATCCTTTTCAGACCAGAATTACTTTTTCATTCCCCCAGTCTACTCCTCGAATCGCCAAATCCATTCAATAGAAGAAGTCTAAAATAAAATAAATAAATAAAAAATCTTAATTTTTTTTGTGTATGGATTTTTTTTATTATTTTTTAGTGTGAGATTTAAGGATAAAAAAGAAGACAAAAAGTTCCAAAAAGGGAAAGAGTGAGAGCTACTCAATATAAGTGCCCATTTATATCCATTTGGCCCTGTCTTGGCGTTATGAAGCAGAAACGTGTGCTGTATCACCAAAGACAAAAGTAGCCCGCTGGCGAGATTTCGAAAAAAGTATCTGCTTTGGATCCATTACGTTAAATGCAAAATCTTATATACAGTACCTTTCCAGGCATCTGGAATCTGGTGTGCATAAAAAAATGAAAGAAACATTTTATTTGCTTATGATATCTTCCTAAAAGAGTACTGCAGCACACCGAGAGGGTCCAGATTCCAAATACGGAAAAGAAATACTGCTTTAGTAAAAATATATTCTACTTCTGGCTATTTTCAAAATGACACTCACCTCGCAGTGCATTCTCCAGTTTTTTACTTCACCTTGATACCGGAAACATTGTTTCCAAATTTCCTTTTTTCTCTAATCTGGATTATTTACTATCTGTAGTCTTACTATGTGTTTATCTGTGTCCTTTGGTATGTGTAATACACTTTGATGAAACTTTTCCATCTCTAGGTGATCAGAAAATTCACTACACACATGTTACGATAAAAATCCCACGTGATAAAATGACATAACGTAATTTTACAGAAGAATAAGTGCTTTTTAGATACTTAAAAGTTAACATTGTAGCTGCTCTGAGTTTCTAGCAGTAAAATCTGGTATACATTCAAAAAAATAAATACTTTAAGCTGTAATTCGCAAAATGAGATAAGACGTTTGAGGAAATAGGCGAAAATATTGTCAATAATATTAAGATACAAAAGTGCTGAAATTTTGTCTTAAGATAAAGAGATATTGTAGGTGTATAAGATATTTTACCAGATTAAGATGACTTAAAGTTTCTGATTTAAATCCAGATTTGTAGTCTAGTTTCAGATTTTTAATCATATTTATTTTCTGTTTCTCATTGGATCTAATCTAGAAAATTAAAAAACAAATTATAAAGTTTACATGAATACTTTTTGTTACAGTTATTTTATTAGAAAAAGTAAAGTTTAAAATTTTCTTTCTTTATATAATTTAATACACTGTTACAGTGATATAAGAGTACAGATTTTATTCCTTCTTTTGTGAGAATAAATATGTACTCATGAAAACACATGCACATATAAGCATATTTTTAACACTTTACATATATTTGATTTGTATTATAACATTTGCATTTCCACATATTGCTAAGATAGGTGCCAAGATGTGATTAACAAAATGGCCATTGTCACTACACAAAAACACAGTTTTTTCAAAAATTATTAATCATATTCTTCAATAGGTTAAAGTGACTATGTCAATTAACAATTTTCAATATCTTAAAGGATAAGATTTTTTCTATTTATCAAGGCAGGAAATATCAGAAATTATATTTTATCTCCACTATTTATCACCAAGTTTTTCACCAAAACAAGGGGTACCAGTTTCTGTTCCGAATCCAATTGACGTACAACGCATCATAAGCCAAGTTTCCAGATTTTGTAACAGGCATCAACTTAAATTAGTGTAATACTTATGTTCTAATCAGTTTACAAAGTAGTGTTAACAAGTAGTTTATCATTTTTTAATTATTTTTTATCCAATATACAGTATTTATGATGATATGGTTTTTCTTTCTGAAATTACAAGCAATTTTTCTAGTAATATGTCAGAAATTTTCTCTCCAGACAATTTTATGATATCATACAGTTAATGCATCGTCATGCGATGATTTTTAATCAAAAAGTATATCCATTATGTTTCTAAATTATTTACAGATATACTCAATTAACTAGTACATCTGTTCTCTTCACGCTTGCTTAAATTTAACTGATTATTTTTTGTGACTGGAAAATCATTGAAAGAAGTTCAATAAAGAATATTAATATCACTTAGTACAGTGTTAAAAAGATTACCTTCTTAATTTATTCCTTTTAAATTTTTTAAGAGAAATGAGTGGCAGATTGGGTTTAGATTTGCGCGTTTTTCAAAATATTTTTTTCCGAACAGTGATAACTGAATAGAATTCTGATCATTATCCAATTTTATTATAGAATTCATAGATCTAAGAATAGAATTAATCCTATCTAAATTCTCCTCACCAAATACATAAGCATTATAAATGAAATGGTCTAGTAGATGGCTAAATTTATAAATCAGTAGTTTTAGCTGAATTTTGAATAAATTTGATTTATTTTTACAGCATGCACAATTAATCATTTTGCTTTGACATAATATCACCTCATTTAATCAACCTGAGTCTCCATATATATATATATATATATATATATATATATATATATATATATATTGTATTTTTAATAAATGTAAAATTGATTGTATAATTTGATAGAATTTTAAATTCGATATTAATTATTAGTATTATCCATATAATGATTGAAGTACTATTCGAAGAATATATGAATCAACAAATTGTTTTCATATTTTTCCTACTTTATACAACCTAATAGCATTTTGTAACAATTCCATTTTGAATTAATGTATTTCGTAAATTATTACTTAAAAAGTAATGAAACATTCAAGATCACAATTTTCTACTTCTCATTTTTCAATGCAAATGCTTTTTGGGTTCTTCTTTCATACGGCAAATATTTGTTTAATATTTAACTTTGGCCTATGTATGATTTAGCATTTTTCAAACAATGTTCACTAACGGCTCTCTGATGTGACCCCACTTTTCATTGCAGGACATCGGCAAAGCTGAAGCATAAGTATCACTTATTCCCAGAAGAAACATTCGACATTCTAGACGATCAGAAGCCTTGGACATTACACGGCAAAATTTAGAATTTCTTTTTTCATTCAGTATAATTATTTTGGACATAGGTTTTTTTTTCTTTTCTATTAAACACTACTATACTCTGGTCTCTTAGCCAATTATAATGAAGCCATCAAGATTGAAAAGAATTTTTGTTCATTAGCCATCACTTTGAACACTACAGTCGTCTGGTGAATGACAGTAAAACCTATGCATCATCAATTTTTTTAAATATTTTAATTTAACTAATATTAACGCGGAACAAGAGTACTATTAATTTCAATAATATAATGCTTGTTGTCACCAGTGCTTTGAATGTTGCCAATATCTTTGTTTCGTCAAGTGCATTTCAACACCGAAAGGACGTAAAATAAAAAAACTTTGTTTGATGTCCTGGCTATCGTTCATTGTTACTTCGCATAGCTTTCTTCAAATTGGTTTTATCCACATTCAATTGTCCCTCTAGCTTGAATAAAACTTTATTAGAATCAAAATATGCCATTACTTTAAGAATATGTCATTACAATGCTGTTACTAAATAAACCATTTGTATCATCAAATTACTGACTATGATCTCTGATTGAAACATGTACAATGCAAAGAGCTTTATTCAAATAATTTAACTATAATAAAAGGCATTTGTTGCTTTTAGTAAATTTGCTATAAAAGTAAAATTGTCACTTTTACACAGGGATTATACTTGATTTTGGTTCGGCAGTTAAACTGCTTGAGTGGACTTTATACAAGTTGAAAATATAATCCACTACAGAAGAAGCACATTTACTTTATTATTTGTCTCGTAATTGAATTATTTTACAAGAATGCTATACGAGTTTCATTTACACCTGAAGTAATATAATGAAACATATTTAATCCTTCTTTTCTAATAACTTAAAAGGTATAAAAAAGGACAAGATAAAGTCCAAAAGTAACAAGATTGTTCTTCTCGACGAAAGATGTCTATTGATATGATAGAATGGAAGTCTTAAACAAATCAATTCGTGAAAAGTTGTTTTTTCTCCCTTGTACGCACTAAAGAAAGATAAATAATTGATTATGTACTTAAAAAGAAAGGGATGCTCTTTTCTTTATATTTCTGAGAGAAAATCCTCTGCTTTTAAGAAGGTAGCTAAAACGGAAATAGGTTCTTCATTTTCTATTAAGAAGTTACTTACGAAGCAAAAATCAAATCTATTCAGAACAAAAAACAAAGTTATTTACTCGATAAGACTTGCTAGAAATGTACTTCGAAAAATAATACATGAAACTGATAAAAAATTACATTAGGTTTCTTTAAAAACATTAAGTGAATAAATTAATATTTATTCTTCGAAAAAGCAGTGAAATAAATCATTAATATACAGAATAATAAAAGAAAGACTAGTTTCATCGTTTTCTGTTGTGAAACTAATTTATGATCAAAAATCACACACACAAATCTGCCGAAGAAAATTCTCATTGTTTATTATTAAAGTTTAAAAAAAAAAATCTTTCGGCAAATATACAAAAAATTAATAAAAAATTTTATGTATTCATTAAGTATTAAAGGAATAAATTTTATTTGTTTACAGAAAATTTGCCCCTTTTTAAGAGTGTAAACTTAATTTTTACAATAAAAATAAAAGAAAATAGTAAACATAAATAACATAAGGAAGAATAGAATTTCAAATCTTTAAAAATCTAATCGATTTGTAAATATACACAGCGATCATTGTAAAGGTACTTTGAATCGATTACATGTTTAGAGTAATGTACATTTGTACAAAATATTATTATTAAACTACTAAAATGATAATGCAATTGTTCTATAGTGAAATTAGGACCAAATATAATGAATGTGTTTCATTATTTCATTTATAAAACACACACACACATCTATGTATAATTATTATTTAAGCGTATGTTCTGAAGTTTTGAAATTAACCAGAAATCTTTTATAGAATCAATAACAACAGGCACAAATATTATCATACAGTAAGATGATTTCTTTACGCATTCATTGGCGAGAGGTTAACGATCTGACGTACTGTTAATCTCTTAGATTTTTCAGATTTTAACGTGGATTGCGTTTGAATTCGTGGATTTGAGTGTTTCCAGTTTTTCAGAATCCTGCTTTAAACTGTAATCACTGGTTTACTTAGCTTTAGTGGGCCACAAATGATAATATAGAGACATGCAAAGCACTTTCGAAGGCATAAATTTCCTATTTTGAAGCAGCTTTTTTTATCTATTTATTTAAACATCACTAAGAAAAATAAATAAAATGATAGATTATATTTACCCAATGTTTAATAAAGGTGAAATTTCTATCCCATCTATTCAGAAAACTGGAAGGTGAGTTTGATTTTCTGGTTTTCTGTTTGCACATTTGTCTGGCTGGTTGTGTGAAGCTTCCTCACATTAGGCCTTGAAAAATGTGGACATGTCACATTACTTATAAAGAATACTCTCAGGAGACAACAAAATAAGTGCGTGTCAAAATAAATTATAAAATAGCTTAAAGCTGTTCAATTACTAATTAAGGGTTGTCAAATTAATAAATGCACCCATGTAAAATAAGTGAAAAAATATTAGAACATGAGGTTAAAAAGTTATTCATGATTACAGTTTATATATATTGAAATTCTTTCATTTTAATGAACTAGATCAATGATTTCATAATATTATTAGATATTCAATAACTATATTATTAGATACCGCAGTTATAATGATTACATTGAAAGCAAGGCTTAGAATTTAAAATGTAACCCTGTTGTCATATTTAGATGAATGAAAACGTATGAGAGCTTTTTAATTTTACAATAAAATTAAATATTTGTTTCTATATATATATATATATATATATATATATATATATATATATAT
>JAPDSC010123245.1:9883-27372 GCA_026290005.1 Latrodectus geometricus | reverse complement strand
GAGAGAGAGAAAATCCAACATTCATTAATTATTTCTTTTATGATCGTTACATGTTAACACTCAAGTCTCTCCTACAAAAAAGCGGAATGAATTTTTTAAGAAAAACGATACTACTTCAATAATTTTGAATTCATTACTTTTTCAATTAAATTTATAGTCTTGGTTTCTTATTATATAATTATCTTAAAAAATAAAAGTATGAACTTAACTTTTTAGGATAAGTGGACAACAATTACAAGAAAATATGTTAAGGCAAAGAGAAATATTATATAAGATAATATGTTTTGGTATCTTTCATGTAGATCGAGTCAAATCGAGATAAAATACACAGCAGAAAATCATAAAATTTGTTATTCGTTTTGATTTTGAATTTTATAATAAACTTACTTTTATTTCGTTAAAAAGACGGAACTAAATAATCACAAACATTTTGAATGTATATTTACTCATTACGATTCAATAAAAGTATAGCAAGAAAAATCTCTCCATTCAATTGATATTTAAATAATATTTATAAAATAAATTGTGCAATAATTCGAAAATGGCACACTAAAATCTTAAAGTTAATCATAATAGGATTTTAATTTAAATAATAAATCTAATTTAAATTAAAGCGTAACGGAACTAAATAATTATATCTGTTCATTTCTAAAATAAATTCGAATTTACATGAATTTGAAATACTTATCACTTAAATGATATTAAATATTCATATCTTCCATAGTAATTTAATTCAAAAGATAATACTTCAAATTTGTAAAATGTGTTATTATTATTTGTAATATAATTTAGTTTAAAATAGATGTAATTGCAAGCGAAATTACAACAATGAGAAATTAAACATTTATATCAATTTGCATAGAAATTGAATGCTTCTCGTACACTCAACGGAAATTTCATACATTTTGGGTTATAATAATTAATCCATGGGCAACATATACAACATTTATTTCATTAGAAACATATTTAGGGCTTAGAAACAATAAAAATTATCGATTATAATAGCATTTTATTTTAATTTCGATAATATATTTAATTGTAATTGTTGAGAAAGGTGTAATTAAATAGATATAGTTGTGTACATTCCAGAAAGGAGTTATTTGTATATTCAATGATAAAATCTTGATTAGTATGTAACATTCATTCTTCGACATTATATGGTGCCCTAGTTCAAAATATATTATTTAATTATTAAAATTTGTTGTTATTTAAAGTTGAGATTGAGTTTGACTAAATATAAAATTTTTAACTGTAAATTGGGAAGAAAATATAATGAAGTAATTACAGTAATGACATTACAATTAAGAGTTATTTAAAAATAAATATTTTACTGTAATCAATTACTATAAAGAAAGCACAAAAATAAAACTATTTACATTTAATTGGAAAGCTGCAATGGCCTATTTGGTGTGTGTTAGAGCATCATTCTCACTATCGGAAAAGAGAAAATTCGAATTCCGATCTAACTGAAGATCTGTCAGCAATGGAGGTTGGGGACACGTAAAATAAATCGAAATAGCAATGAATCGCAATGTTCTCTATGTGAAATGATATCTTTGAAGATAGCAGAACAAGTCTGGAGGTCTTTTACTTGGTCCTTGCCTCTATATAACAAGCTTTTAAATTATCGACTTTTCGATTCATGAAGACTCATACATCGTTTGCCTTACTATCCTTTCTACACTTAGTACATCACTTTTGCCCCTTGTGGTGCTAAAAAGTGTAATACCAAGTTGCCAGTAATTGCAAAATACATATGTTCAATTGGTATTTAATATTCATTATTAAAACACATAATATGATTCAAACGATTATTCCCAGAAATTTTGGTCTTGTAATATTTCACCATAATTTGAGAATAAATATATATTTAATATCAAATTATGGGTGAAATATTACAAATAACTTTAACTACCTGAATTGCCATTGGATGTTGCATGCATTTACAAAATTAACTTGTTTTACCCTGTTGATGTTTTAATTTCCATGTCTCTCGAAATTACTTTGACTAAATTCAAAAGATAATACGATATATTTTTATTAATTTATAGAAATTGTTGTTTAAATTAGAGTTTAATTTTGGTGATCAATTTCATCATAAGTAATAAGAACGAAAATAATTTCATCTATATGGTTTGCATTGAATGCTACATGTATATAGAATGCAAATACTGCCTCTCATTTGCTGGTTTTGCATTTATGTCCTTGCTGCTTAATGTGACTTCATTCAGATGATAATGTATTAAAATCGTAAAATTTAATGATGTTTATATTTTGATTTGGTCTTGGTTAATATAATATATTTAATTGCAAAGGATGAGAAATATAAAATAATCACGAATATGTCCTTTGCAAAGAAGCACTACATGGATATAAAATCCGTATAAAACATTATTTTGTGCAAATTAAATTAATTATAATAAGATACTGAAAGAAGCTAAATTTTTTACAGCCATTATTTGCAAATAGTACCAAATTTCAAGAGGGGCCACTTTTTCCTCCGAGAACAATAAAGACTTGAATTGTGACATAACACCATAATTCGTAATTGCTCATTAAATTTCGGGATGCTCCTAAATGTCAGCTTCCCCTTCTACCATTTCAACACATAAAATAATTCTCATTATCTTCCTGAACTCATTAGAGTTTTTTGTGCCCTGGCTTTATTCACAGAAATGAACTAGCGCCAAGTCAAGATAATAAAATAATTTACGACAAGTATAAGAGCACCGGAACGATACAATTAACTTCGTTCTCGCATTGGTACCTTTCTGCTTGTCGGAAACAGTGACCAAATCTCTGGCTATTACATTTCCTAGATTATGATCGTTGCTTGAATCCGAAAGATGCTTAAGTAATAAAAGTAGATGTCAAAAAGTATGCGTAATTGCTTATTTTTTTACGTTTCTCCGTTTCTCTCTTTCTGCCTTTTTTATTTATTTATTCAGTTATGTTATTAAGATAATGTGATTATAAGACGTTTACTCCGCAGTTACAGTTAAGATAAGATTCTACGCTGGGGGAGGAAATGTTATTTAATATCACGGTAAATCGCGGAGAGTTTTACACATTTCTCATTTTTGTAACCTTATAAATTTCTTTTCATGTTGCCATTTATGGGACTATAAATGTTTTTCTCGGGAAATCATAACTTTCGGTCGTGAAAAATCTCTTGGGAAAAAATGTCACGAATCCACGCAGTAAGCGACAATTAAATTTGATTATTTGTGCTATTTTTTACACTTTTTCGCCAAATTCTTTTTATTTGTAGCTGTATTTTGAAATTCATGCTATGGGTAACACAAGTAAACATCTAAATGTAATTTGCTTTCACACGAAAGAAGATTTTGCAAAAAATATGTATCTTTTATATTTATTTCTAAAACATAGTTTATTTAGAATAATTAGAATTCCCTGAAATCACATTTTTTCGTTTACTTAATCGCAAGTGAAGGTTTTACTATAACAAAGTTGAAATATTAAAAGAAAATTTTAAATTTTTCGTAATTTACAGAAATAATATTTTGGTATAAAATGCTTATAAAATAAGGAAATAAATCAACAAATATCTTTTGGTAAATAATTATTTTCAAATACAATTTAAATTTTGAAAATGCAAACCAATCTTGATAGTAAGTCTGTTATGCAACGGGCATGTAATCAGAGACAGAATAAAATAGCTTATAAAATAAATACTTTATCTATTACTCATTTATACCAATATCCTACATGTAAAAGAAGTAATTAAAAAAATCTGAGTTTTGAAATTCAGAATACATTTACTTAACACATATTTTTTCAAAATTTTACAATTCACACAAGTTTTTATTAACATACCTGAGAACGTTCATATAATTTCTAGTATCAGAAATATGGTTTCAAAAATCTTTATAATATGTTATACCAGTTGCTTTGTAGTAATGATAAATGATAAACATTCCATTTAGTTATTTGTAATTATATACATATTTATTTAATGTACACAGCTATCCATCGTAAATGCAACATCCTGAATGAAGCACGCAAATACATGAAACATGAAATTTACAACATACATTAGCAGAAGTGAGATAGGAAAATGATTAGATTTTCAGCGCAGACGCACATCATGCGCGACGTTAGCGGCACTTCAAAGCGCTATTGATGGCTTGGTGATTTCGATGATTTCAAGCGTTCGGCTTCAATTGTTCATGATTTTCTTGTGGATTAAAAAAAAAAAAAACATCAGTTATGCTTTATAGAGAACAGTGATCATTTTTTGATCAAGTATCCGAGTTCGACAGAGGAAGGATAGTAGCCTATCGAAATTATGGATTATCTTTCAGATAAATCGGTGGTCGTGTTGAACGAAATCAAATAACTGTAATGCGGATATGTGGTAGTTGGGATGCAGGAGGATACGACCGACCCACGTATCCGATCGCATCCAGCTCAGTGCACGTGATGAAGGCAAATTGTACGTATGGCAGAAATGGATCATACAGCTATATCACGAATCATAGTATAGCACATTCAGTCCGTAACACCACATCCAGTGTCAGCACGTACTATTCGACGCCTTTACAACATAGTGATCTGCCCGCAAGACACCCATTGCTTCGTCTACCCTTGATGCAGAACCACATATGTCTCTGCCGCCAATGGTGAAATGAAAGAAGGATGTGAATGGTAGAATGGAATGAAATTTTCTTTACTTTCAACTGAATAATGTGCGATCACACGTAACACGAATTGTCCAAGGGTTCTTCGTCAATCGCCAGATTGAATTGCTTCCCTGGATGGTTTGCTCTCCAGATCTTACACCAATAGAAAAAATGTGGTCCATGGTTGCTCAAAGTTTGACGCAGATTATATCCCCAGCTGCCACACCAGATCAATATTGGCAATGTGTAAAAGCTTCTTGGTCTGCTGTACCCCAAGAACACATCCAAAGTCCACTTGAATAAATGCCGAAGTGTGTAGCAGCTGTGATCTCCAACAATGGCGGCAACTCGGGTTACTGATTTTTGTACGAATGACACTTCACAGAAGTCTATAAATTTAATCATTTGATACTTGGTCAAAGTGTTATCTACAAAATAAATTTTAGTGTGATATCTGGTCTTTTTTGGTGTTGCAATTTGGATGGCCAGCAGTGTATTTTTCTGAAAATTTTTATACAACAAATTTAAATTAACTTAATAAAAAAATTTTTCTACTCTCAAATATTTGCTAGAAAAATTGTATAAAAGCGTTAAATCGCTAGTTAATTTTTTTTATGTTGATTAGCGTAATCTAACTAAGGATCAAGTGTTTTTAGAAATTTCTTGAGAATATTTATTTATTATTGCACCTTTTCTTGCAAGGTAGTGATTTTAAATTCCAACCCAACCAAAAATCCACCTCATTTACTAATAAATGATGGTGTGTCTAAGACTTGTCATGGTGTGTCTAAGACCATGCGAAATGATATTTTTGGTTTGTCTTCTGTTTGGTTTCGACTTCTGAATTACGAACACTCGTGTAAATTTGAACGATTATGGCAGGTATATCGGTGTCTCACTATATAAAGTGACAATATAAAGTTTCATCCTTTCCAGTGTTGAATGCCGCAAGTTCTAGTATAGCTGGTCATTTAAAAAATATTACTATAGATTTACTTATCGAATATTTTACAAATCACCATATTAAGAGCATAATTTAAATTTTCTCAATATCCTACAAGCAAATTCGATATTTACAAAGTGTTGTATATTAAATGTATTCAGCTGCTTGATAATTTTATAATACATTAAAATATCAGGGAAATTTGTAAATACATGCATATAAAAAAAGATTTAATTCAATTTGAGTATGGAGTTATAATCGGAGCATGACAGATGGACCACAGTGTCTCCGGTGAACTAATTTTAACAAGAATACAATTTTAACATACGCCTTAATGTAAGAGTACCGTGAAAATCGATTATGTAGCTAAGCCACAAGAATCACAAAACAATACGACAGATAAAAGGTCTTGAAAGAACAAGTTCATCAACGACTGATGAGAAATTTTAAATAAAATGGATAATATTTCCTCTTTTGGCTGCGTATTTCCTTATTTTAGTATCAAGCTTAAAAATGATGGCCATTTTGCAGATTATTGTTCATGTTAGTTTTCCTTACCAAAGACCTACTCCTCTATTGCTGTAGTTGTTAAACAAAATATCTTAGACCTCATTTGAGACCACCGTTAGACAATGTATGACTAAAAACACATTACATGGTTTGATGAATCTTATTTCCTACTGTTCCTTGAGAAATATTGATTAAAATTACAGATGAAACTAATGAATCTGTGGATCTTACACGTCAACAGAAAATTGTTCACGTTTTAAGACCGTTTTGTTGGTAAGCGGTATATACAAATGGCGTAGTATGTACCAATGTACAGTAAGGGGTATATAAAAATGGAGTGGCCATTTGATGGAAATGGGCTCTTTTTGATGAGCTCTTTGATGGGAAAGACGAATATGATAGCTGACACATTTGTTATTACCTAGACAGATCACTTACACTTATACATGCTCATCGAAAATTCTAACGGAATTGGATAGTTCAGGAAAATAATCAATAAATCATAAGTTGAGAATCTTCCAATTAACTTACTACTACGAATTAACGATAACTCTCTTGGTCTTAGATACTTCCATTGGCTGCCTAAATCTCCAAAAAGACATATCTTTAAGCATATCTAATAGACCTTACAATGGGAAGTTCAAAAAATGATCTGCACCGAGTAGCATTTGTATGCATTTGAGGATTGCCCTGTAAAAGTGATGATACCTCCAGTGAACCTTCAGGCATGGATCAAATCCATGCCACCTTGTCTATTTGAATCTCTGGGTGCATTTGGGCAACCTATATGACGTTAAATACGTGTACTCGCTTTTATAGATTTAGCGCGTATGTAAAAGTGCTAATTAATTTTATTCCATTTTGAAGTGCTATAAATATTTGCTTATAACTTTTTGAAAATCCTTACCCAGTTCTACCTAGTTGCCTAGTTAATTTAATCTAGTTTAAATGAATAAATCACAAATATTTCACATAGCAAATCACAAATATATAATATTCTAACATCAGAAAAAAGTTTGAAACAAATTTGTTCTTAATGTACTGAGAAGCTTAAAAATATCATTTGGTATTACTAATCAAAATGACAATGTAAAAAGCATATACACTCTATAAAAAAAAAACATCGACGTACGAAGAAGGAATGAACTGATTGTTTTGAAATTTCATATGCTTAAATATTTTAACCAAGTATGCAAATAATTAAAATTTGGTATAAAATGAATGAATGATGCGACCTCTAGTGAAACGAAACTGCGCATATTGCAATGTATATAAGAAGCTATTTTTCAACAGTTGTTAAAAATGCTTGCTCATTATGATTTATGATGCCTTTTAACGTCTGAAAAATTCTATGCCGCAAGATTTCAGCTTATTACGAGCAACTGCCAGAGTTTGAAATAGTTCAAATCATTGGATTGAAACAGGCAGGTTGGGCAAATGAAAGAATTCAGTTGAATTTATTTTTAATCGCATTTAAGAAATAAGGCTTTTAAAAATTCACTATTTAAAGAATATATTTTGGTAAATCTACTCATTGAATAATATAATTTTATTGGTCATATAAAAATAATGTTTTTCTTAAAATGGCGAAGTTTTGAATATATTGCTCTAATAATTAGTTTTTCTGCAATTTACTGCCTATTTATTGTTAATTAAATGATAATTAATCCTCTGATCTTGCACTACTGTTTGTAATTTGATTCTTACCTCAATCATGGTTTTTTATAGTGATTTGGAATCCTTCTTATGCTGTAGATTCCAGCTGAATTAACCTTTGTAAACTAAAGGTGATTGTAGCATTAGAAACGATTTTTAACTCTTTATATTGGACAAAAAACTTAAGATGAAGATGGCTTCTGAGAAATTAATTTTACCCATTTAATATAAATATATATAATAAAAACCTGATATGGCGCGCAATTCAAAAAGTTATTTTTCTATTCGTTTAATTTAGTTTTTCCAGCAGATAAATAACTCTTTAATTTTTTATGACTGCTTTATTAACTTTTATTCTGGTATAAAGTCTAGAATAAATTGACCGTGATGATTAAAAGTGATAAATTGCAATTATTGTGCAGTGATTTAGTGAAATAACCTATTAAATTTCAGTTAAAGGCTGAATTACATTATTAACATCAATTCTCAAGGAAAGTCATCTCTACTAACTTAGGATTATGCACTGAAATTTAATGTATATCCCATTAGAGAATTCAATCTCCTTTTATCAAGATATATCATATACATCTAAGATCTTATTTTTATCTCTTTTTCTATCGATTTCTTCCATTGTGTAAGATTGTTCGATCTTACTGTCTACCATGCCTTGTATTACTCATGAACAGAGATAATACGAGTAAAAAAGGGAAAAATAATAAAGAAATGGGGAAAAATAAATCGATACAAACTAAGTATAAAAATCACAAAACGATCTTGGACCCATTAAGGGAGGATATCGGCTAAGCTATCACTTCGTCGTTGTTACTAGACAGAGTCTCCAGTGCTCAGTTTTAGGGAAGAGAGGGCTAATGGTAAAGCCCCCATCTCACAGTTACTGAAAATGAAACTTTAATCAGGAGTAAAAAGGATATCAGGAGGAGAGAAAACGGAGAGGGAGTAAATAAGGTAAAAGGAAGAAATAAGCAAAGAAGGGGGAAAAAAACGAGGTACATAATGTTATCGCACTTTTGTACTTCCCGCTTAGGTTAGTGCATAGTTTCATCACTGTCCGCTTCCATGTTGGATAATTGGTGAACTGAAAAGAGAGCTTTGAGGGAAAACAGGGAAAAAAAGTTATATCTACTCCTTGTTTTACAACAGGAAGGAAGTGGTGTTGCACTTTCTCGAACAAGAGGAGTTTGTCTTTTCAATAAAAGATGTGCGCTAGGGATTTTTTTCTTTTCTATCTCCCTACGTCTTCCCTTTTCCTTGATGAATAATAGATTAGAAGCTTAAAGAGAAATAATTCAAAGTCTGATCTCCTGATAAGTGTGTACTTTAAAAAGCTCATAAAGGTTGCTTCTTTTGCGAGAGCGGAAATTGGTAATGGATCATTTTGTTTCTTTTTCTTCTTCTGCCTGGTTGGGACGCAAGATTGGTTTCCATTGAAAATATTAACTAAAGTGCAGCGTTTAGACACTTTTATAACGTACGAAGAAAAGTAGTTATGATAATTAATCGAGATAATAATGGCTTAATTAAAAGTTTAATCAATTTTCAGTGGGTAATAAACTAAAATTTGCTTTGCAATATTTAACTATCTGATAAGAAGGAGTAAAACTTATAAAGTATGGAATAAAAGTAAAGTTGGGCAATATCTTAAACTGAATTTTAACAGCAATTAATAAATTCTGTATTATCACACAATAAATATAATTTCATCTGTAAATATATCATCGACCCTGATCATGGGGAAAAAAGCCATTGAAAACACATGTGGTTCACTCTCAGATACCATTTAGAAAGATTTGAGACAGACAGTAATGCTCGAATGCTGTTTCCAACGGAAATTATAGCTAAAGAGAATTTCTGTTATGATATATTATTAAACGTTACACATTATTAAACATTATGTTAAACGTAGCTCTTTAATACACACAGATATTCTTAACATGGTAGCATCTGGTTCAATTAAGGAAAATCATTTAATTTATTAATATAGCTTCCCACACTCCAAACTAGAGTGCTTAGTTAAAAAAAACAACATGATATATCCTTTTAAATCTTTTAGAATCAAGCATGCTTGAGTTTGGGGATCAAGCAAGTACCCTCAAAACGAATATATATGTTACTTTATTTTAGTACGCGCGTTGTAGATATTTCTATATATTTAATCTAAGTAGACATTCTTAGCAAGACATTACCTAATCTATTTAATGAAGAACTTTTCAGAGTGACCATTCCAAGAAAGATATACTTAGCACGACAGGTATCCAATGCACTTAAGAAAGAATACTTCCTTTGAAAATATAGTGAAGTAATATCAGTCACATGATATATGTTACTAACTCAACAATAAAATATGTGGTTCAATCTCACTACTTTTCCACAGCTGAAATATCATCGGGTATCATTAATGATGGAATTCAAATTATTTTATTACGCATTACAGTATTATATAAGATCATTTGGCATGCGTAGATTTTCCTTGTATTACTGTATCTTGCTTGTTTAACAATTGTCATTTTCCTTTCTCACTCTAGCTTCTGTTGTAGCAAGCCAAGAATGACTCAATATGTATTTCCTCTGTAATCTCTTTAAGAGAAATAAAGTTTGAAATATAAAGAGTATCATAGTTTATTTTAAGTTATTTCACTATGTATCTGTGACATTTGTAGATATTTAATATATATTGATATTCTTCTCATCATAGCATTAGATTTGAAAAGATTCGATAAAAGAAAAATCCTTTTCTTTATCTATATACCGTGTGCAATATCAAGCCACGAGTATAAAGCATGTTATCATTTATCAAATATCTTCTTTATCCTGCATGTTAGAATATAATGCTTGATAATAGTCACTATTATACGTTTTGGATCAAAACAGTTATTTAACATTTATAGGTAATATTAGCTTGTGTATGTGTGACAGTTAAATTATTCGCTATTATCACAAAGCTATTTTTATAAATAGAGTTTCTGTAATCCCAAGTCATGAATTAATAAAAGAATACTCTTTCCTTCTTATAGCAAAAAAGCCTCTTTCATATTTTTTTTTATTGATTTTAGAAACTATTGATTATTGATGAACTAAGATATGAAACTATTGATTTTAGAGTTCTGATAGAAATAATATTAAGTAAATTTATGTTTTATTATTTAATAAATGTTATAGATATTTATAAATTTTTAACATATATAGAACTTTTTACATGAAAATATTTGATTATTTCAAGAAAGATAACTTTCGTAGATCTATCTACCTCTCTCTCTCACACACACACACACAATTCGTTCTTTATCAAGATAACTTCTATAATTCTAAACCATGAGTAACTCAATAAGAAATCAAACAAATGCTATCCATGTCCAGAAATATTTAAATATTCCTCACTACATTAATAGATATTTATATATAACTTAGTTTCCAAATTTAAATTCTTTTCTTCTGCGAAATTAAAGAATTTTAATAACTTTGGAAAGGTATTCTGTTTTTCATGATAAGATTCGAATTGAAATATAAAATGTAAAAAGAAAATAAACACAAATTAATTCAATAAAACTAATAAAATTATTACCTTTAAATTTGATAGTTAAATTTTAAGCTAAGTATACGAGATAAATTACAACTTCATTTTCAATGTAAAGCCAGCTTTTTATCATTTATGTTTATTTAATAAAATTATAAATTGATAGTATAATGATATTTTAAAAATGTTAGAGAAAACGTTATTTGAAGACATAACAAGAAGTTAAAGACATAATAAGATAGTTAAACAATCCCGTATTAAATATCAGTGACCCACTATCACAGGAATGGAGACGATAGATATATTACCCACATCGCTTTCATAGGTTGTTCAGCCATTTTATAACAAATCACTCAAAAATTGTTGTTTTAATTAGAACAAATGTTACGTGAATAGTTTGATGACGTTTTCTGCAACATGGATTGCCAGGACACATGACATTTCCAGATGGTCACATCAATTTGAGTGGTGTGTAGAATAACTCATGTAGAATACTGTAGAATAACTCATAGTCACATAATTCTGGAAACTGCTTAGGAACTGTTTAGTTTGTAGTTGCTAACACTGACCTATATTTTCTCTGGTTCTCTCTCGAAAGGAATATACCTGGTAATTGCAAAGTGCTCATTATCATAAAAATGTAATACGATCAAAAAGGAGGCATTGAGCCAGAGATACCTTGTACATACCATCCAAACTTTGTTTGATTCATTTTGTTTCATTTGAGATTTACTCGCGTCACGTATTATTCTTTGTTTCATTCCCGTCACCAATGGAATAAACAAGGAATAATTTTTCAGAGCTGGTTGTTTTGAATATAGATTTCTCAAAATATGTGTTTCCAACAAAAAAACAACAAAAAAGTTCTGAAAAATTTAATTACTTTTAATATTACGAGTAACATTTGTCCAAGAAGAATTTTATTTTTTTCTTGGTGAAGAAATTTTATCAGACAATAGTGCAATTGAAAACAAATTTTTTTACACTGATCAAAATCTCATTGAAAATTTTAGAATACATATTACAAATATAGAAAAATCTTAAAAAAAATTACCTAAATTAACTTAGATCCTAATGGCATAAAGCACTAATATAACAATATTGAAAAAAATGAATATTGTAAAAAATCTTTATTTAATTAAATAAATCTAGTTTCATAGCATTTATGTGTATGAAGAGTTTTTTGCTAATATCAACAAATTTTAAATCTATTTGTGTAATAGAATGGATCAAATAATTCGCTATCAATAAATTACACTATCAAAATTATCAATTCATCACTGCGAGTTTTAATCATTGTTTTTGTAATTGAAAAAAAAATTGCAAATTTAAATCCATATAATATGCCTAAAAATTTTAATTCGTTAAAATTTAAAATTTCATTTTTATTTACTTTAAGTTTACATAAAATTTAAGAAGTTATTATGAACTAAAACAATAATACCAATGAATGATACAATGAAAGTTGCATCATTAATTCTCTACTATTTTTGTGGGTTTAAAATAAAAAAATTTATAATAAAATCTCTATAAATATCAATACCTTATTATAAAAATCTTTATACAAGAAACAAGGATTTTGTATCTAATTATTCTCATAAAAATCATTCTTGAGTTTCAATGACTCTTGCCAAAAAAAATGTATCCTTATATATCGTATAATGTCATAATTAATATTGTGACAAAGTGATTACCTTTAAAAATATATGATTATTATCAAATAACCCATGTCTTGAAATTAATATTAAGAAAAATATTAATTTCTACTATAAAACGATGTGAATTAAGTTAATTCAAATAACAAAATTTTTAAAATCAACTTAAACACAATGATTTAATATCATCACTTTAGTAAATATAGTGAAAACACAGTCATATAAGGAAACATAGGAATACTTCTGTTACACTTATTATTACAATTTACATTACTATGTTATATTACAATTTTTATAAATTAAATATATAATTTCATCCTAAAATATTAAGAAACTGACAATTTTTTAAACTGATAAACAAAGCAAAATATTATCACAGAATTACCAAAAACTATAAACTAATATATTAAAAACAAAAGATTTATTCCACAAAATCTACAAAAACTGCGTGAATTAAATTTCTTCAGACAGAAATTAAAATTTTAGATTTCTTCTTCATCATAACATCACAATATTTATTTAATATCTTTTTTTTTATATGACACGCGTTAAGTTTATACTTGTAATTAATCTCATAAATACTGTGAGTTTTTACTGTTTTTGTAAGAATCCTTAACAGTACGAAAGATTCTAATTGATAATGTAATGAATTGGCCATCGTTTACCAATAAAAGATTACAACCAAACTATCAATGCCCAGAAACTGATATTAAACACGATAAAGCTTTTCTACTAAATTCTTCAATAATGATGTGAATTACTATTTTATTTATTTATTTATTTTTTGTCTCAACCTGATCCGAAGATTAGGGGTAAATACCGAAGGGTGGAGGAACGTGGTGGATTTTTCTTAAGCCAACCAGTCACGTGAGGGTATATTTAAGCTATTGGAGAAAAAGGCAAAGCAAAGCTGGCACACAGTGAAGAAATAGTCTTCTACTATTATTGATTAGCTTTCAGAGGGCCAAGTAAAGGTCTTATTGGCTTAGGCTGATCTCGAATGTGGCCCTCCCTAGCCTCAACAGGGTCTTCCGGGGGAATTTTTTCCCTTCCCACACACCCCCTTTCCTTTTTCGCTTCAATCTTTCTTGTCTTCACTCTTCTTGCTATGTTATTCTTCCCTTTTTTGTTCTTCATTTGCTGTTAGCTTTTTGGGTAATACTCAACGATACTATGGTTAGACGTCACTCCGCCACAGCTACAAATCGTGTATCTTCATTGGCTGTGATAAGTTGGCGGCAATATTGGCGGCATACAATTGGAAAATAAACAAGAATGGGCTGGTGGGAGTTCAGAGTTATACCAAATCTCCCACTGCATTTATCTGCACTTCAGTCTTTGATAAGCTATTGACTATTGTATTCATCAACTTGACATATATGTGAAACATTTAACTTTGAAGAAGGAAGATTTTAATTAGTTTACTTTAAAAAAGTTAAGAATGTTATAATGTTTTATAAAAAAAAAAGTATTTGTTTCAAAACTGAAATCAAATCTTTTATTTTAACATAAATATATTTCAATAAAAATGAAAGTAAAAAAAAATCACTTAAAAGTTTTATAAATTTTTAAATCATCTTTAAAGTATAATTCTGAAAAACGAAAATTACAAGAACTTGCCACCTTCTGTAATAAGTGATGTAAGTGAAATATGAATATTTAGCAGACACCATAAAATGAAGCAATTGCATAACGTATATTATTCCATTTGCATTCTAAAAGTGAAACCTTTTCTAGTTTTGGGTATGTTCAGAAACTACATAAACTTTTGAATACGAAGGAATAAAACAAAAGTTTTGTAGAAACATTGTTAAAATATTATATCAGTTTACAATAAATATATATACAAGAGACATATTCTGATAAGTTTATCACTTATAAATAAGTGATTAAAAATAATATATTATTTTTTATCATTTCTTTATATGACAAAATAGAGTCAAAATGTTACTGAAGAATCTATGTATATAGTATCTATGTATATAGAATCTATATCTATGTATATATGTGACCAGATGAAGTTAATCTAAATAATTTACAAATTTCGACATATTTCATACAGTAAAATAACTATTAAAACCATAGTATTTTCTCAATCTCTTTCTTTTCAAAATATAAAAATATGGAATTATGTACATTTTTATTAATCTAATTGATAAATCATTACATTTATCAATTGATAAGATTAGGATTACGTAAGGTTAGATAAGATTTTTGTAAAACATGCTCTGTTACCTTTTTACCCAATAAAAATTATTAAATAATAATCACTTTTACATTGAACCATGCTTAATTGATGAAATCAACGTACATCATAGCTTTTGTTATATGTATCTAACATTTATGACTATTTATTTCTAAGTAAAACGTCTGAATTTTAGGTTCGTTTATAAGTGATTAGAAGGGGATAATTTTCTTTGTCAATTGTACCCTAAAATTTAGGTGTGAAATTATATTGCTTATTTTAATCTAAAATTAATTTCTTAAGTTTTCTTCATTGTTAAAATTTGTATAAAATATTCAACAATATTTTCTAATGGTTTATATAGAAAACTATCGTGTTACTTGCATGTCATGTTACTAATATAACATGCTAATATCATGTTACTAATATTCACCTGTAAATCATAGTAAACATCCAAGTAAATATTAGAAAAAGATTGTTGAAAAGAACATCAAGAAGATTCGGGATTTTTAAGGAAATTTCGTAAAATGAATTGACCTATTGGAAGACGTCAAATAATTCCGCTTATTAAAAATCACATAAGTAATTAATAATTTTTTGTTCTTATTACAGATTATAACAAAATTAAAAAGATCATCATGCATCTGCTTTAATTTATTAATTTAAGCAAATTTGAAATTTAAATATTCTTCAACAATCGTTAAATTTTCCAGACATATTATATTCAGAAAAATTAATGGAAGCTCATATGTGTTCTTATTATCTCTTTATATACTGCTGCATAAATAAGAAAAAAATTTAAAATAAACAATTGATACACATAAAAGTCTAATATTTCTCACAAAAAGACGAAAAAATGTTAGTTTAAATAAACTGAGAAAGCATATACATTAAAAAGTTTTACTTTCCCCCAAATGATTGTAAAACTTCTAATTTTAATAATCACAATTCAATTCAGAGTACTTTTCCTTTAAATTGCCGAAGAAGATATTAGCACGTCTTAAAATTTTCCACCATCGCAAGTGTTACCCTGCAGCATGGGGAGTCGAGAATTTAAGTGGAGGTTTGGCATCACATAGATTTTTATCGCTAACACTTGAAACAAAAAGGATTCATAAAATAGTAATAAAACAGTGTTAACGCAAACTTGCTACAGGTAATCAGACATTTCGCATAAAATACACGATAATGTTGCATAAAATTAAATTAAAAAGAAAGTAATTTTGTTAGATTATTTGCGTTAATAAAAGATCTTTGTTTATAGATAAACAAATTGAAGAAAAAAATTGAATAAAAGATGTTTGTCTTGTTATTTTACTTACATTTTACTAACCATACTCTTAATTTGAGGTAGTTTATAATTTTTTTCAGATATCTAAGATAAAATATTGTTACCATGTAATAAATTTTATTATTAAAATATTCAAAAACATTTTACCATTATAACTGTAAATCATATATACATATCTAATATTCATACATGTAAAAATATTTTACTGTTTATAAAAAAAAAGACTTAAGTAGCATTTATTTTAAACTTTTTGTATTTTAACAATAATCATTGACACAATTTAAAATAAAGAAAAAGAAATAAACAAATAACAAAAAACTAAAATTTGTATAATGAACACTGTGTATAAAGCTTCAATTACTTTTAACATATGTTGAAAGTAATTTAATCAGCACTAATTTCAGTTATTTGATAACAATGCAACTTCTATTAACATTTTAAAAGCTTAAATCTAACTTGATTAGGTAAAACTAGAAAAACTTACTATTTCAATTTCATATAAAAATTAATTACTATAAAAACGCATTTATGCAAATTTTTCATATTTGTGACATTTTTCTTTGTTATTCAGCAATATATTCAAAAATGCAAATAAATAAAATTTGTTTAAATACAGTAATATTATGTTTTTCTATCGAATGTAAACGAAATATATGCTTGCATTTTTAAAGCATTACAGAATCAGAAGTTAAAATTTAGATTTTCAGTCCTTTTTATGAAATGTTAAAATTATAAAAACAGTTTTCTTTAATATATATTTCAATTACAGCCAATGCCGATCATTAAAGAAACGCTGCAAGAATCATTACAAATTTGCGTTTCCTTAATATATTTTACCGTATTAGAAGTTTAAATTTAAGCGAAAATTTTATTATTAGTTTTGATAATGAAGTGAAACTAAAAATAAAAAATAATATTGTTTTAAAATGAGCGATGTTTACAGGTACTTAAATTAATCTACCTTTCCTATACATTTTCAATAAATAAATTTCAATGCAATTTGTAATTAAAACGCCAAAGAGTACTAAAAAAAAATTATATTTTATAGATTATTCATTTAAAATATTAATTTAT
>JAPDSC010123240.1:31139-65498 GCA_026290005.1 Latrodectus geometricus | reverse complement strand
GAAGTTACATCTTAAAACATCCTGAAGTTAATATACATGGTGGATAAGCCTAGTTGGCAGCTGAATCGTAAGCGAACTTAAGTTCGGACATAGGTTCATCTATTCGTGAATTTGTATCCCATCATCGGTTTTAGATGTTTTTAGTAGTTCTTTGAATCGTAAAAGGTCTGCGTTTAATTAGCCTTTATATGGGAAAGTTTTCATTGAGCACCAAACCAAACAAAAACCGAACTGCGTAGTGGTTATTTAAAATGCTGTTCCACAACCCCAGATCTTGATTACATTACAAATATCAGTATTGACTTTAATAAATTCTTTACCCTTAGAATTTGGACTGATTTGTTAAGAGTTTCTCATTTAGGCAGACATTTTTGTTCTGTGCATTCAACTCATTATTCCTAATGTTGCCCAATTTTCTAAAGCGTTAATTGAATAATTTTTTATCACTTAAAATAAAAAAACTTCATAGATTAATTTTGAAAAATTTTTAATGTGTGTTGTAATTATTTTATTATCTTTAAGATATCTTGGTTCTTGAAGATAGTGAGAATAGTAGAGAAATGTCAGGCGTGTCAGAAATGCTGGGAGAACATTAAATTTTCTCCTAATAAAATATTTAAATCCTGAAATATTGGAAATTTTGTAAGATGTAATAAAACAATCTCTAGGGTTGTCAAATGGTTATCCTACTGAGTTTCAGTTCAGCAATAAATAACATTGATTCTTGTCACAGGTTTTCATATTAGATGTTTGGAATCCATTTAAACTATTTTCCCATGTCAAACTAACCTTCTTGCAAAACATTAACCTGTGAGGGGGAAAAATCAAATTGAAACTCGCTTGATATTTTACTCTTGTTAGCTGTAGGAAGTTTTTGTTGGGGAACAACTCATTGAATATACCAACTGGTATTGGAATAAAGAAATTATCATTTACCATTTGAGTTCATTTTATCAAGTATATTTTAAGAAATTAATTTCTATATGTATCATTTATCTTTGATTAATAAATCTAGAAATAATTGAATTTAGTAAAGGAATACATTTTATGGTTGTCAAAATATTAAGCAGAAATCTAATATTTGTAAAAATTTTAATAATATAATTTCAGAAGAATTTATTTAATAAATTATACATACGTCTAGAAACTATTATTTAGATGTTAAACTTTTAACAAATAAAATGATTACATAATTCTTATTAACTATTTATTTCATAATTTTACTAATTATAAAATTAGAAATTCTAAAGAATACTTATTGATATCAGAAGCTTGAGAGGAAATCAACCTTAGGAATTGTCTCATTTTCACCATAGAGAATAAATTATTAAGAATAGATAGGTTCAGATAAACTTGTTATTAAAAAAAATTATGTATTTTAACTTATGACAACAATATGCTTCCTATATTAAAACTTAATTTTCAGAATGGGTTTTAAAATTTTTTTAAACTAACGAATGGTATTTCCACAGTGTTCTTAAATGCTGTTAATACGTTTTTATATAAATATTGACAGTTGTATGAAATATTTTATATACTCATTTGTGCAAAACTTGAAAATCTTGTAAATACTTAAAATTTTTAAATTTTATTTTCTCGAACTCCAAAGGAATATAAAATTAACCTTTGCTCATACGTAATTCATGTCATGTTTCACTCTTGACAGTCTTCAAGTAAAATAATTAAATGTAGGAATTTAAAAAAAAAATTAGATATAAACAAAAAAATATCACATAATTTATAATACATGAAAAAGTCCATCATAAACATTATGTGATGAATTATTTATTAATCTAAATTATATCAAAGCAACTGTCTTTACTCTAGTTAGTAATAGAATGAGTTTCAAAATCATTTAGAATGTTTTGTAAAATGAGATCAGTGATAATTTGATTATTTAAATGTAATTGATGTCTTACACATAGAATAAATTTTGTTAGCCAAACTATTTTTTTCATTATAAAATGCAAAGATTTATGAGACATCTTAAGATATGGCAGGAATAAAATATCCTACATTTTTTTTTTCAATTTGATGAATATATTTAAGGACTGCTTTTGGCAAAATTGTTAATGCTTTTTCTTCCAAACATATACATAATTTTGTAACTATTTTTCAGTTATTTTTGATACTAAAGGAAGTATCTTGTTAACTAGAATACTATGAGAAAGGAGCACATTGTACTTCATTCCTTGAATTACTATTAATCAATGATAATTACACAAAATGAAACAAGATAAATAATCATAAATAATAAAATAAAATCCATATGGGATTTGAAAACTTCTTATCTTAGCTTTGTTTTAAAAGTCTTTGTTTAATATAAATTTAAAAATTCATTTTTAATTTACTGAACATCTTTTATGTCTGCTTAAAATATTTAATCGAATTTTTAATGATATGCGGAGAACATATGAATGTGGGCTTGATGAAATTGTGTTTAAATGATGTTTTTTAATCTGGTTTTTTTTTAAAGTATTAAGATGTTAAATATCTATAGATTTCTTTGTTATGTTTAAATTAAATTTATAAAAATATTATATTGGTTAACCACAATTGTATTCTTATATTATTGAAAAATCTTTATTTAAATCTGTTTATAAACGTGTTTCTGCATGTATATTAAAATCAACATGTTACCATTGCATTTTTAAAAATCTTAATAAATTTCCTTTTGTAACAATGGGATTTCTTGTGTTATTGATTTTGAAAAGTTATTATTGAAAATATATTAAAAGTTTATATAATGATAATATAGATCTATATATTGAAAAGTTATGTACTTTATGGAACATGGTTGTTGTTTCGTAATAAAATTTAATTCAAACTAAGAATAACGTGTTAAAATTGTAATAAGCATATTAAATATTTCTTACCAAATTTATAAAATCTATCATGTAATTAATTTTAATAATTTATGTAGTTTAACTGTATTATATTTAATTTTGAACGATGAGATTTACAACATTTAACTGTTTTCATTTTAGTTAATTAGTGATTATTTTTAAAATGACTGTCTTCGACAAAGAGATCTTAAGTACATGAATTAAAAGAATTAATTTTAAAGGTTAATTTATAATTCAAATCTAAACCGTTTAAATGTCGTAAAAGATTTCCTGAACGTCTAAATAATGAATATTTTTAATTGCACAATAGCGCTTTTAAATAACTTTAAATTCCCAAAATTATTTGTAAAAATCTGTAGCATAGCTTTGTTGACAAACCTTTTCTCTATTTACTAACATTAAAAAAGTTTCCTACTTTCCTATCCTTTCTGTTTCTGTCACAAAGCTATGTTGCAGATTTTATTCAAATGTTATATTCGTAAGTTATTTGATTTACATTTAATTGTTTTTGAATGAGTGATATTAAACGTTTTGTTATTGGTATAAAAAAAAAAAAAAGTTTTCGTGATTTTGAGTTTGTTTATATATTTTTATTTATGCTGCCAGCAAAAACTTTTCCAAAATTATTAAAGAAGGTATATCAATTGGGAATATTTTAACTGCTGTTCAATTAGACTAAAACTGGATTTATTTAAAAACTGTAATAATTGATTTTAATATTTGGTAAATCATATTTATCTTAACATAAATCTCATCGTTCAATGTGCTTCATAATTTACACTATTGCAAATTATAAAAAAAATTTAAATGAAAGGGCTGTCTTTTTTTTTCTGGAATATTACTCATCACTGATTTTTGTACACATGATATTTACATTTAAATTGAGGATAGACCTTTGGTCTCTGTTTGTAAAGGATACATATATTTAATATAATTGTCTTGCATATTGCTTTTGTCTTGTCAATGAAAGCTGGATATATACTTGATTTAATTGGTGGGGATAAATCAGAAGTGTTGCCTGCCTGCTTGTTTGTAAAGGATACATATATTTAATATAATTGTCTTGCATATTGCTTTTGTCTTGTCAATGAAAGCTGGATATATACTTGATTTAATTGCTGGGGTGAAATCAGAAGTGTTGCCTGCCTGCTTGTTTGTAAAGGATACATATATTTAATATAATTGTCTTGCATATTGCTTTTGTCTTGTCAATGAAAGCTGGATATATACTTGATTTAATTGGTGGGGATAAATCAGAAGTGTTGCGTGCCTGATGTTTGATAAAGAATATATACATCTAGTGTAATTGTCTTGCATATTGCTCATGTCTTGTCAATGGAAGCTCCGTATGTATGTGATTTAATTGCTGGGGATAAATTAAAAGTGTTGCTTGCCTGGTGGTTGATAAAGAATACATTCATTTGGTATAATTATCTTTAAGTATTCTGCTCATCTTTTGTCAATGGTAGCTCCATTTATATTTTCTTAGTTAAAATAATAACTATTTTAAGTTACTCATCAAATTTGTGAATTGATTTTTCTGTTTTCGTACTTTGATAAGCGTATGTAGAAAATCTCTATTCATTATTTGCATACAAATCTGTGTGTGTGTGTATATATATATGTAACATGTCTATTTAAATGCACAGCTGGAAAGTTCTGTATATAAAAATTTATTATTCAGTGTTGACTATTTAAAATTGCATACCAAATTTTTTATTTTTCTTATTTTTATGCTTGGATAAGAAGTTAAAAATTTCTGTTCATTTTCTTTATATAAATGTGTGTATATGTGAAATAATGTCTATGTACAGAAAAAATAAATGTTATTTTCCATACTGAAATACTAATGTCTCTCTTTCGTATTTTAATAATTAAGAAAAAAGTTAATTTAAGATTTGTTTATTTACAGAAATTACAACTCGTTGAATTTTAAAAATTAAGTACATAATCTAGTTTTTCGTTAAAAATGTTCTTCTAATGTACATCAAAAATATATATTTCTACTAAACGAAGAAAATGGTATAAAGTAATTTTATCATATAATCGTGGTTTACACCTGAGGAATGAGAATTGATAATGAGTGTGGATTTTTAACAAATACGAATTGTATATTAAAGTAAAATACAATTATCCTTCAAATGAATTATATAAATATATTCTAAAATTTAATTAAATAATGCAAGGCACTGGCAGAGCTAAATTGGTAACTTATTTTTCTTTTATTTGAACAATTTCTAAGTTTGTGTTTATATATAATATATTCATATCCAATTATTTATATGTATATATAAATTGTATGTTTATATTTAGTTTATTGATCACGCGAAGAACATGATATAAAAGTTATTTAATCCATAAATATATTTTTTCTTTAAGTGATATTGATATTATGACTACATTCCATAACATGGTTCATTTTATATTAATATATGCCGACCACCCTTTCTGGTGGTTAGAGTACCTGATTACGGATGGGGAGGTCTTCGGTTCGAATCCTGGCTCGGGCATGGATGTACTTTCTCTCTGAGTGTGTGTGTGTGTGTTTTTTGTCTTTTCCTCAGATGATGGATGAATGTGGTCCGTCCTTATAAACAGGTTTGTGGTGGCGTGGGGGATGCTACTCGTACCTCCGTAACTTGGTTCACAGGTGCGCACCAGGTAACAATAAAATGAGAAGAAGTTTCCGGCCTTTTTGTGGCAAAGGGGTTAATTTCTCAAGGGTGCCCGCCATTAGAAATAAAGAAAAAAATATTAAATCATGCTGATCGCCCTTCGAGTATCTCATCTTTTGTCTCTCTCGCCTAAAATCTCACATGACTTCGTGATTTCCGTATGACATAAACTGAACTATTTGCTCATCCATCTTGTGTATGCCCCAACAAATATTTTTATAGATGCTTTTGCTACCAATATAGAAAATAGGACGCAATACATATTGTTTTTCAACAGTTATTTTTATCCCCCTGTGTCAGTCAGTATAAGTTTCACACACCAGTATTTACAGATGGTTCTATAACTGCAAGACATGTTAGTGTGTACATTAACACTTCTTTTTTAGTCAGCCTACTTCCATCATGCTTCATCTTTATGCCGAAGTTTCATTGTCTTACCATGCTCATCATGTGAATACTAAAGACTCATTAATTTTATTTGCACACACACTGAAAGAATAAGCGATACAGATATTTTAGGAACAATTCATTTGCATGTCGTCCTGTTCCGTTAAGAATTTCAGAGCATTGGATTTTTTTTGTTTGGGATGTGTAATTTTGTGTTTGATACTAAGTAATAGTTACGTTGAATTTACTTCTAATATCCCATCTCTCTCACTCTGGTGTGAGAAAAAGACCAGCTGGTAGCCAAATGGTTAGAACTCTGGTTTTCGTTTCAACTATCCATGAGTTCAAATCCCATATTGCACTTCACTGGTAGTGGTTTGGAATCCACTGAAACTTGTAGATCCTGGTCTATTAACACTCGAGTAGAAGAAATGCCCAACCAATAAATAAACTCATGTTTGATGTGAGAAAATGTTTGAAAATGCTGTGACATGAATCGTTGAACATGCAGATTACCATTAAGTTATGTACCATGTTCCCATACATTTCATTCTTAAATTTACTGCAACGAATTGCTGATGCTCCTTTGACTTGCTTTTGTATCGTGCACACATTTCAGATATTTGTCTCTTTATGAATTAAATCTATTGTGCGAAACGTGTGAACCCTACACAATTTATCGTACTTTAATTTCATGTTATGATTTTAACTAAAAAATGTTTATATTTGTAGGAGTGATACTTCAACATTGCTTAATTTGTAAGGATAGCCACCCCACAGAAACATTTTAGGTTTTTAAACTTTAATTTATAATTCAAGTTTTTGCAATTACTTTCGATATATTGATTATATTATGATATTGTTTGTTGATTTTTTTAAATTTAGAACCTTAATTTTACTGCATCTAAATTTTGTGATTTTTATATTTTAACTGCGGTTTCAAAATGAAATATATTAAAAGGTAACTTAAATAAAATGTGTTTTGGTGCAGTTTTTGTCCCTTTCTGGACTTTGCACAACACAAAATTTAACCTATTTTATTGAGCAATGACAAAATAAAGGAATGTTTTTAACGCGAAGATGCGTTGTTTTATAAGTTTAAATCGATTCTAAATATTAATGTGATTATATACATCAAGATGTATTAGAAGTGTGGAAAATTAAATATTCAATAAAATGTGAGTTTAGACATCTTTATCTTAAATTTTTCACTGATCATACTCGAAAAATACTTTAAAAATATTTATGTTAATATTACATCAATTTGGGCGAATGGCAACATTTATGAGTGTACAACTATTCAATAAAATATCTTTGAGATAATTTTGAATTCACCAGTCAGAATTCACTCCCTGCATCGTAACATTCTGTAACGTATCTGCTAAGCATTGGAAAACACCCTTATAGACTTCAATCGGACAGCGCACATATCGAATGTCATCATTTGTGTGATTAGCGGTTCGTACTTGCTCAGGATCAAGCTCACCAAATACTTATTTAAAACTAATTAGATATATTTACTGATTAAATATTTGAAGACTATGAATTAGGCTCGGTATGAACTCCATATGGCTTTATTTAAAATAACTGTAGGTTGCCATGTGTCTGCAATTGCTCATGGGTCACAAATGGTAAACTAATCAAAATAATTTTTGTAAAAGTATTCTGAAGTGCATACAAAACTTATTTGCCGATTCTTGTCCGTAAAAGAAAATATTTCAGTATTTAAAATAAATGTTTGCCTAATTATTGCCAAAAAAGGTTACAATTTAAAAAATATAGACAAGAGTTGTGTGGAAATTCGATTATTCTAAATTTTCAATTTTTACTCAATACTAAAATATTGGACTACTAGGAAATAGTTTCTACATAATGTTTTACACACACAGCTCTCTAATGAATTATTTTAATAAAATTCTTATAAATTAGTAAAATTAAAAGTATTAAAATTCTTTCTTTAAAGTGATCGTTAGCTTCCATACTTTGACATCATATTAACATCACACACACAGGTTTTCTAAATCCACTACTCATACATTTTTGTACCACTAAAATTTATTTAAAAGATTGAAATTTTAACTGTATAAATCTATTTAGTAAATTGTATATCTATTTTTTCCTCTCTTTTTAAATTTAACTAATTGAGTTTTATTGTATGCAGTAAAAGGATGACGATACTGATATTTTTGTTTTGCAGTTCTGCATATACGTTTTCTTATTACTTATTTTGCCAAAATAATTTTCTTGACTTATACAAATTTTATTTTCCAGTTTAAAATTCATTCTGTGAGACAACACAGCAAAAATCAGTATTTTTCTTATACAAGTTGCCTCTCCATGGATAACTTGAAAATTAATCTCTATATGATCACACAAAGTTGAGATATGTTTTATTTCTTCATCTTCCAAATAAATGTGATAGCATCAATTTTAATAATTATAGTTTAAATAAGTATTAATGTTTAAAATTTTCCTACTCACAGCATTTAATTATAAATTATTTATCATTCTGAAGACTTTTTTTCACTCCAATTTCGTTACTTTTATTGCGATCTAACACCCGAATTGTTAACATTAGTTTAGCAATTTATGAAATCAATTCCCATTTCGAACTAGGATGCTTGTAATATTTTGGATCCAATACTTTATGAAGATTCTAGACAAACGGACCTTCATGTGCAAAATAATATCAGAAAACTGTAAAACAAACCTTCGTCATATTATACCACTAATTTAATTCTCAATCATATGTCATCTACAAAAAAAAAATGTTAGATGAATTTAATGTAAAATGCTTTTATGTATTGCGATTTTTCTCCTAATGAATTAGATAAAGGAATATATCGACTCAAATTTGGCACATTAAATTACTGATTTTTAAATATTAAGTATATTTCGATTGTAAATGCGATATTTCTTAATATTACCTGTTAGTTACTTCAAGAACTTTTTAAAACTTGTAATATTGCTATTTGATATAACGTGTTTGAATTTAGTAGCAGGAAATAAAAACTCAAAGAATCATTTGCTTTTCAAAAAATCACAGTGTTTGTTTGATACTAGGTAACTTTAGGATATGAATGTTATAATTTTTTCTTCTGCTTGAATTGTTGGTTTCACAACATCAAGAACGGTAATCATTGAGCGCCTAATTGAGTATGATTTTTAAATATTAATAATATTTTAATTGTAAATACAATATTTCTAATATGTATTACAATATTTCTTACTATGCAAATATATAATTATTATTTTAACTTCAAAATTTTTTCAAAATTATAGCACTATTTTAATATAAGTTTTGAGTTTAAAGGTGGGAAATAAAAGTTCAAAGAATCATTTGCTTTTCCGAAAATATTCACAGCATTTGTTAGATACTAGATAACTTTAGGGCATGAACTTTTTCTTCTGCTTAAATTGAGGGTTAGTTTCGCAACATTAGGAACGGTAATTCGTGGACCTAACAATTAAGTATAATTTATAGTAATAAAAACAACGAGAGAGAGAGAAAGTTTATTTAACTGAACCTAATTAATATTAACAAAACCTTATTAATAATATATAAAAAGACTTAAAGGCTTAACTCTTAAGTTTACTGACGTCACTACTTCATTCTGGAGAGAGTTCATTTGAATGCTGTACAATAGAGCTGATTTTTAGAAATTAAAAATTTACGAATACTCAAGATTTAAGAACTAAATGTTTCCAGACATGGTTCCATGGATATGATGATTTTAACTTTCATTTATATTAATTTAAGTTTTTAAAAATATCTCTTTTTATGTGAACTTTAATTCATGCATGTTTCTTTTTTCTTTTCCCCCTTCATTTTTTATAGTTGAGAATTTTGAGTCTATATGTTTTTATTGTAGAATCATATATTTAACAAACAGCATTGTAATACGAAGTTTACATTCTATACGCATGGATTTGTCAATCCATGTTTTTTATGTTCCAGAAAAAAAAAATCTACGTCATTTTGATTTGCAACCTTTTTTTTTTTTTTTTTTTTTTTTTTTTTTTTTTTTTTTTTTTTAAACTGTGAATGAAGACACTTCAAGTATTTGAAAGAATTTTATCACTCATCTACGAACTTCTGCAAATAAACTTTCACTATTTCTAAGACTCTTAACGCCTTTCTCAAATTTGCTTATGAATGTTTAAGTCATTCATGTTTATCAGCCATGGGAGAGTGGGAATTCTTTGTCCTCGAAAAAAATTATGTTTTAGGAAGTAGTATATGCCCATTAACTTCATATTAATTTATAAATTTCAATATTTTGTTCATTTCTGCTATATGATATTGAAAAATAAGTACCTCAATAATAATTTAAATTTAGAGATAAATGGGTACTTACTTATTATGACGACTACCTTGGTGATAAAAAAATTTTGTGTCGAGACTAACACGATTTAAGCAATATTGACATAATATTGATTATTTCAAAGCCCTCTATAACATGTTAATGCCTAGGTTTCTTTAGGTAGTCGTCATATTACTTTTTTTTTCTGCCGATATATCTAGGTAGTCGTCAGAGTATCTAAGTAACAAAAATTTTTTTCGTCGCAAGCATTTAAGCTTAAGCTATTATCCTTAGAATACAGTAAGTGACATTTAAAAGTTACAAATGGAATTGATATAGAACATATATTTTCTATTAAAAAGTCAAATTTTACATATTTCACTTGGAAAAAAAGGCGAAGAATAGGTGCAGTTTGGACGAAATTTTTTCACAAAACAGAAAATTGTTTTTAAACAAAAAAATTGTAGCTGTTGAGCAAGTAACAAGCATGTTTTTGTATTACCCGGTAACATGTAACAGGGAAATTTTCCTTTTCTTACTAGAGAATTATATAGTTTAATAGCATTGGGCTTGGTTGAATATTTCATTAAAACAATGATTTGATGCATTGAAAAACCGCTTAAATAATGCAAATTGCTCTAGTGAATATAAATTAGTTGACAGTTTAGAAAAGTTGAATAGGAATTAAAACTTTTATATTAAATACGTTTCTAAGGAATATATTCGCAATTAAATAATTATTTTATTTTAAAATATTTATATATAGGTAAGACAATGGGTTGGCTATTTAGACAAACATATTTTACTTCATATATTTGTTACATTTACTTATAAAATAAAGCGAAACTTTCTTTTTAACTTAAAAAAAACTAAACTTTTTTGTTACAATAAATAAATAAACGAACGCATTAAAATATTTTGCTGTAATTTATTGAGATCGTGTAACATACAATGTATCCAAACTTCTCAAATTTCATTCGGTTGGTACGAATAAAAATATGAAACAGAACAGATTTCGATTCAACAATTAAATTATTTATTAACTCAAATGTTATAATTGAAAGCAGTAAAAATTAATTTTATTTTGAGATATATTTCTCTATTGATATTGAAATTATGAAGCAAACAATCAAGCATAGAATAGTAAGAAGAGTTGAAAAGTTACGAAGTTTCTTAGAATTTAATTTTAAAAAGCTGAAGGCTGTTAAAATATTGTACTCGCATTGACAAGACGAATAGATCTCTCCTCAAGATAAAGCGAATTTTTTGGTCTGTAAGATAAGACGATATAGCCGTGGGCTCAACACTCTTATCTTGCATGTTTGTTCCCGCAACTTGGGGGCAATGTAATTCCATTTGCATTTTATAATTCAATGTCAAATATTATTATTTACATAAAGTTCTGCTTTCATAAATTGCACATTGTTTTGAGAATTTTAAAAAATTGTGGAACTACTTCCATACAAAAGTTTTGTACATCCGCAAATTCAGCCAATCAAATTTCTTCTACCATGTTCCTCACTCCAGAGTTATCCAATGAGGAACGCAGTTATAAAAATAGCGCGCTTTACACATGCTTCTGATTGTAAACAAACAAGTTTGTTGACAATTAACGTTGAACTTAATATTTGAATTTTTACGATGACTTCAATTATGAATTGTTGCTTACATTGTGGGAAGGAAAATCTTGGAATTGTCTCTCCTTTTTCTGAAAAAAGTTGGAGCAAAGTAAAGGATTGCATTGACAAATGGATATTACTTGATTGTTATGAGCGTACAATTTCTGAGAACTTAATGCTTCTGGAAGAAGACGAATGTTTCAGTTTACCTACTGATAAAACTCTTGGATACCATAAAAAATGTTACCAACTGTTTACCGATAAAACCAGAATTTCTGCTGTTGAAAAACGATGTAAGAATTTATCAGAAGGCAATGAAAATATTGCTTTAGAAAACACACCTAACCGTGTAACACGAAGCAAAAGTAATCCTGTTTTTCAAAGTAGATCTCATATTTTGCCAGAAATATGTATAATATGCCAAGGAGAAAAATTTGTGAAAGAGAAATATTCCGGGAAAAGGAAAAGGGAAAAACTAAGTAAATGTGAAACAAATACAAATAATTTGTTGTCTGCAGCAATTGAAAAAAATGATGAAAACTTATTGCATCACTTAAGAAATCAGGATATTGTAGCTATCGAAGTTAGATACCATCGTTCTTGTTACAAACATTATACAAAGTTTTTAACTGTAAAACCATGTGAATCTGTAACTTCAGAAATTCTATATGAAAAGTCTTTTGAAATTTTTTGCAAGGAAATTATAGAAGATAAAATTATAAATCAGCATGTTATTTATGAAATGACTAAACTTACAGATTTATTTGTAAAAGTTGTTCTTAGGGAGGAAAAAGAAGATATAAAAGGATATAGAAATGATAGATTGAAATATAGAATACAAAAAATGTATCCACAAATTGAATTTGTGAAAAGATCAGCTAAATACCTGTCTGAACTTGTTGTTTGTTCTTCTACCTCAAATGTTATTGAATTAAAAAATCGTTCTTCTACTGACAGTGAAGACAATGAATTTTCTTTATTTGAAAATCATGCATTTTCATCAAACATTTTGTATGATTTGTTTTCAGCAGCAAGTGTTATGAAAAACATTATTAATGATGCACCGAGTATGTCGTGTGAATGGCCACCAAAAGGGAAAGACTTGACAGTTGAATCATCGTGTAATTGTGTTCCAATACAACTATTTAACTTCTTAGCTTGGTGCATTGGTGCTTCAAATGATGTTACTCTTGATTATTTTGTAGAAGTAACTCAAGATATGAAGCTGAAAATTTTGTCTATTGCTCAAGATATTCTGTATTTAGCATCCAATGGTAGGAGACAAACACCAAAACATTTAGCTTTAGCCATGACCATTCGTCATTTAACTGGTTCGGCCAAACTAGTGGGATTTCTAAATGGATTTGGCCATAGTATATCTCACAGTTGTGTTTTGGAATATGACACTGCTTTAGCATATCAACAGCAAAAAAGCAATACTCTTTTGCCAGACGGTTTCCAAAAAGGCATTTTTACTACTTTAGTGTGGGATAACAATGATTTTGGAGAGGAAACTTTAACAGGTTCAGGTACAACCCATAATACTAATGGTATTATTTTACAATGGGAGGATATGCCAAAGAATAGTGTTACATTGCCTGAAACTAACATATCCGACTTTCGAAAAAAGTTTAAGAAACGTACCTTAAACCCACCTGCACTAAAATTGGAATATTTTACTGGTAAAAAAAAGTATGGTCCATCTATGTATAAAACACTACCATTAATTACAGAAGAAGAAAATAGACCCCAGCAGAATCCTTCCCGGATTATTGATGACATTTTTTATTTGTCTAAAACCTTATCAAAGGATGTACTTCCAGGTTGGACAGGCTATAATGTTGCTATTTTTAATTCTGTCGAAATACCATGCAAAACCAAAATTGGTTATTTGCCAATCTTAGATGCAAATCCTACACAAATGTCAACTGTAAATACCATTTTGCATCGTAGTTTGCAAATAGCCGATGAACTAAATATTGGAAATTTAGTTTTAGTCATGGATCAAGCTATCTATTCCAAAGCACAACAAATTAGATGGCAGAATGAGCAATTCCAAAAAAGGTTAGTAATTCGCATGGGTGAATTTCATACAACAGTTGCATTCTTAGCTGTCATTGGGAAACGTTTTTGTGATCCTGGCCTGCAAGACTTACTAATTGAATCTGGCGCTGTGGCCCAAAATTCAATAAATCGAGTTTTAAATGGGCATCATTATAACAGAAGCATACGTGCCCATAAACTACTGTGTGAAGCTCTTCAAAGACTGCGCTTTAAAGTTTTTCTAGAAGACCATGCTAATTCTGTAAAAGCTAAAGAAGTTATTGAGAATTTCTGCTTGTCATTTCCAACAGTACCTGTAACGGAAATTATTGAAAATGAGCAAATCCAGAAACTTTTAAAAATGTATCATGAGTATGTCACAGTAAGAAATTCTTCTTGTTTAACGTTTGAGTTATGGAGTTCATATATTGAAATGATCGAGATACTATTATTATTTATTCGAGCAACTAGAGAAGGTAATTGGGAACTTCATTTATCTGCTATACATTCAATGCTACCATGGTTTTTTGCTTATGATCGAATTAATTATTCTCGTTATTTGTCCATATATTGGTGCGAGATGACAAATCTTAAAGACACTCATCCTGATATACATGCTGAATTTTAATGGGCAAATTTTCAGTTCAGCAACAAGATCATTATAATTTTTCCAAGACTGCATGTGATCAAGTTATTGAACAAACTTGCAACAGACATACAAAAACCAAAGGTGGATTAACAGGAATAACTCTTAATAAAGGTGCAGTACATCGATGGATAATTTCACATCATTTGAGGGCAGGCATTTCTGTTGCATGTGAAAATATGGCTGGGAAACGTATTACCAATCGTAATATAAAGGAATTAGATTCTTCTCGTGTAAAACAGGATGAGTTGCACGTTCTTGCTATCTGCGAGAGTATTTGTTCCATGAACAATCCAGTTAAAAATGACAATGACTGCAATTTCCTATGGAATATAGTTTCTGGTAATGTTGCTCCTGAAAATGTGACAATGGACATGAGGAAAGCTTTCGAAATTGGAAATAGAGTTTTCATAACATTTCTTAAAGATAGACTATGTGAAAATAGCAGTATTGATTTTTTTAATCCTATTAAGTGTTTGAAACTTAAAACATTTACCGATATAGGAAAAACTGTTCCATTAAAAACTGAAAATGAAAACAATGCTCTAAGGAAGAATCAATATTTGTTGAGGCGAATCTTAATGATTTCTAAAATACAAAATTTAAATTTGCAAGATTTAATGAAATATTCTCTAAATTCTGTTCCTATAGCACTGGCCAATCATGATGGAACCAAAATGAGAACCAATAAAGCAACTTTGATGCGTTACTTAGAGAAAGGTTCAGAAATTGATTTAAGAAGCTTAAATATAACTGCTTCTGAGTCAGCTGTAATTGTAGATGCCATGGCTTTAATTCAGCAGCTGCAGCATACTGCTAATTCATTTGGAGATTATGCATTGTATATACTAAAATCTCTCATCAAATTAGCTAAAACTTTCAAATCTAATCGTGTAGATTTTGTATCTGACCGGTATCCTGTCATCAGTATCAAATCACCCGAACATGCCCGTAGGTCATTATCTGGTATACAAATAGTTAAAATTGGCCATCATACTCAAAAACTTCCTAAACAAATGAAAAAAGTTTTAGCTTCTGGGGTCAATAAAGAAGAACTGGTTGAATTCCTTTTTCAGTTTTGGAAAAATCAAAATTCAAATTTATTTGAGGACATTATACTTTTTGTCACACATCGTGACAAATGTCATAAAATATTTAATGATGCTGGGACACTAGTTGTAGAAAGTGTTCCTGAATTAGAATGTGACCACGAGGAAGCTGATACTCGTTTATTTCTACATGCTGCTCGTGCTTCAGCCTCACTTAAAAATATCATTATTAAAAGTTCTGATACTGATGTGTTCATATTAGGCATTTCCTTGGCTCGAAACTTAAATTCTCAATTATTTTTTGCCTCAGGAACCACATCTGAATTGAATTTATTAAACATAAATTTAATTAGTGAAAATTTAGGAAGTAATATTTCTGATGCTTTGATAGCTTTACATGTATTTACCGGTTGTGATTCTGTAAGTTCATTTCGCGGAAAAAGTAAAATAAAAGCATTGAAAAATATGGTGAAATCAGAAGACTATACATTTGCTTTTCAAAATCTTGGTAAATCATGGAATCTAAAGACTGATATTATAGAAAAGTTGGAAGAATTTACATGTGAACTCTATGGGCAAGCTAACTGCAGTGACATTGATAAATGCAGATATAATTGGTTACGATTAGGGTATGTAACAGATAACAATCTACCACCAAATAAGGATTCACTAATAAAGCATGTTTTACGTGCAAACTATCAAACTGCTATATTTCGCAGAAGTCTTTTTGAAAAAATAGGCAAGCCATCTCCAATAGGCCATGGATGGAGTATACGAGACAATGTATTATACATTAATTGGATGTCGTTAGAAGCTGTTCCTGCCAGTATCGTAGAGCACATATCCTGTAAATGTAAAAAGACTGCTTGTGTTGTTGCATTATGTTCATGCTACCGTTCTAAAGTGAAATGTACTGAAATTTGTGCTTGTAATGGTTGTAAAAATTGTGAACTAGAAGCTGATATAGATTTTGAGGGTGATGAATCTTGATCAGAATTGTGTTTTACCACTGATAATTTTTTTCTTTTTATTCAAGAAATTATAAGAATTATTTCTGTAAGTACATAAAATTTCAGTATTTTAATCAATGCCTTTCAAATGCTGTATATTTATTTGTTTAATAGTTAATTACTTTTTGGAGTAAAAACACATATTGAAGTAATTTATAATTTAAAATAATGTGTTATTCATATAAATATAATTGTATTCAAAATTATCATTATTTTGAAAAATTGAATATTATATTGAAGTAAGCTTGTATAATTTTGGTATTAATATTGTGTCTGCATTTCAATACTGTATATATTTTCTTCTTCACTTAAAAATATTTATATAATTATCTAATTTTAATTAGTTTTTAAATTATTGATTATATTTATTATTGTACAGTGTCAATCATATTGATATGTAAATTAAGTAAAAGATATATATTTCTTGATTTGGATGATTAAATCCATGATATTCTATATTTTGCTGAACAGTATTAATTCAATCTTTTATTATTTTTGAGGTTAACATTGAAATGTTTTAGACTTTTTCTGTCATCTTCCTCATTACTATAAAGATTATTTGTATGAAATTGCCCTATTTTATTTCACCATGTAGCTATTAGAATAGAACACATTAACAATTAAGTTTATTATGCATTATTTATTCAAACTTCAATTCCAATGTAATTTATCAATTTACATTTTATAGAACCAAATACTATTGTGAATACTAGTTAAAGTAATGTAATAAATAAATTCTATTTTTCTCATAAATATTTAATTTAAAAGTATGCTTCTAAAAGTACAATTTATTTTTTAGATATCATTTTATCTACTTATGAATATTTGTTTACTTATTTATTGCAGTGTAAACTAGGAAAAAAATCAAACAGTGAGGAAATTAATTGCATTTATTTTTCTAAAATATTAAATAGCGTGTAATCAACATCTATGTATATGAAATGTAAAAACTGGTTTGTGTGTTTCTAGTTTTGTTTTTAGCTAAAATGTACATTTTATTTATCTAGTACTTTCTATGTAAATATAAACATGATTCAATATTTATATTTTTATTATGATTTCTAGTGAAATAATATAGTCCTAATACTTATGATTATGGCAGAATTGATTAGTATCGTATTACATATTGTGTTATCGTGTGTATTCTTTTTTCACCGAGAAGTAAACAAACAAGAGTGAAATACTCGCATGTGATTGGCTGAATGAATATGTAACAATGCACGTGTGTTCAAAGGCACAATGAAAAAAGTGCATTGAATTTTTGTTATTTATAAAAAAAGGAGCAACTATTCTTTCCAGAACTTTTTGTATTTATGTTTTTTATATGAAAATAGAGTTTGATTTTATGTTTTTAAATTGCCCCCAAAGAAGTGGTACAAAACTCTATTTTTAAGCTCCTTACTGATTTCAGCCCACGGTCTAATAAGATTAATGCTTTCACTTTGAGATAAGACGAATATTCAAAATCTCTTTAATCACTGTTAAATCTAAATGTATATGATTGCTTAAAAATAAGCGATACTCATTTAAAATAAGTAATAAGTTTAGGTTTTAGTAGGTAAAATAAAAATGCAACCCACGTAAACAATTGAATTGTTACGATAAATAGATGGGGAATTTAAACATTTTGGTTTCATTTTTAACAGTTTGAGTGCGACGAAACTTGTTTTGTTAATTAAATTACTACGCATTTCATTCCGCACTTTTAGCATATGTATAAGAAAACTCTTCAGCACTGAAACAGTTAAGTACTTAGTGCTTTGTATATAACTAGCTCTAATATTTAAATCAATGTAACTTGCATTGATTTGAATATTGGCTTCAAATATTTTAAATAAGGAATTGTAATTTATAAATTACTCATCATTATACAAAATGAAGTTTTGATGCAAAATGCATGTTTTGATTGATATGAAGAAATACATATTCCAAAATATTAAATTTACAAAGCATTTTCTATGTACTAATATATAAATTAGTTCAGTTGTATTTTGTATTGAATGTAGTAGTATAAGATAATGATTGCAACTACATATGTAACTTTATTCTTTTTGAAATGTAAATTCCGTAAACTTGCTCCCAATATTAAATTTAAGTTCTTAATTCATAACGAAAAGTCAAAAATTTAGATTACATTGAAGTAAAAATTTATTAATTAAATAAACATATGAAGTATTCGTTCAATATAATTTTGTTTTTCAATTTTAAAATATTATATTTTATACAGAAAAAAAATATGGTAAATTCGTCTAATAAGTAAATCACGTATAAAAATAATGAGAAATATTAACAGCCCTTTAGAACAATGAACTGTACTCAGTATCACATCGCATTAATTAACGTATATCAAATGTAGCAGTAAACAATTTTAATTTGATGACTTTTCCATTCAGAATAATAATACATTTGTAAGAGATACAGAAAAATTTAACTAAAGTTGTGGTATAAAAAATTAATTTACTAGAATCCTAAATATATTTTATATAATTGTATAATTTTCTATTTACCTATTTTATCCTCAGATTGTTGACTCAAATAAATAATTGCTTTTATTTCGCTCTTTTTGGATGATTGTGAGAGAGAACTTTCAACATTTTGTTTAGCGAGTGAAAGGTATTTCTCAAACTACGTTTATTTTGTTCTTCCTAAATCAATTCCAAATTTTCGAATACTTTTCGATTGTATTATACTGGTAACCAAAAAGTAAGGAAAAAACCACAAAAGTGGCAATAACTTTCCCAAAAAATAAAACAATTTAAATGAAAAAAAAATTGGTAAGTAAAAGGAACTGAACAACATGACATTATCGAAAGCAATGGCTCTGCTGTCAGAATACATCATTTGCGAGAAGCATATCAATGGATGTCTCAGAGCAAGGCAAGAACAGTCGCTGCGTTTCTGGGATTAGAAATCTGGTACAGCGAAATTTTAACAATGGCCTCCAGGCACATCAGTTGATCAAATAATTCCAATAGCGAGCGTTTGAGAGACTATGAGCAAGACAAAATCAAATAGAAAATGCTAGATGGCTGAATGTGAGTCCATCTGTGATTCATAAACTTTGGCAACGACTTGTAACTAAGGATACGACATCCAGGAGATTCAGCCAAGGACGCACATACGCTACCACGACTGCTGATGACCGATATTTGTCATTATGGACTAGGAACCGCAAATCCTGCTAAACTTAGATACTCCCTCGTTGCAAGCCCCGGAAGATTGGTAATTAGTTCAACCGTGCCTCGAAGGCTTCTCGAACGTGATCTTCATAAGAGGCGATCAATCATTAGAGTTCCGCTCACGTCACACCATGGGTGGGAACGTTTGCGATGGGAACATAAACATGTCCACTTTATGCGTGATCAATGGGGGGGGGGTAGTTCTCCTTACGAATGAATCCAGGTTTAGCCTCGAAAGCGATAGTAGCCTCATTTTCATTTGGAGAGAAAGTGGTGAAACACTTCTGCTCGGAAGTCGGCAGAAAAACTTTCTATCTGAACATTGGTAACACCAATCTCCTCGGAGTAATAGTGCACGAGGAACAACAGAGCAGTTCACGTTTACCCCTACGATGTGAGCGGATGAGTTCAGAAACCGGTTCTCTCTCAGAGATTTTGTATTCGCGACGTTTTGGCATTTTCTTAAAATTTAGTTAAGTTTCAATATATGGTGTGCATTGATATTATAAATAAACGATTAACCAGCACCCCCTTATCTGGTGACCAAAATTTGAACACGCATACTTGAATTTGAAAGTAACTCCAGCGCTACGTGGGATTTTTGAAACTTCGACGAGTGAATTCCTGTGGACACAGTTTCTACTTCTTTAATCTACAGTTCAATGAGATCTCAAAAGTCAGTGCTGAATGGTAATCATCCATAACTTCTACGATGCAGGTAGGATCTTTCTATAATTTTCTTAAACGTAGCATTAAGTGCTTTGGTTATTCACTGGGGTCAGTTTCTTGGAAAAATTGTGTATATATTTTAAAGCGAAGTTTTTTCAGTTAAATTATTATTTGTACATATTTTCCCCCATGAGTTATATTCCGTTAACTACTCCACAATTTTATCAATCCTTTCGCATCGTGCTGAGTTTTATTATTTGATTTACTATATTGTATTATGAGATATAAAAGAAGCAATGAATATTCATATAACTAATATTTTTTGTGTTTCTTGTATTTCTTATTTATATATCTTGATATTCGAAACTATACGCACTTCCCTATTATTGATTTGTATAACTTGTAATTATTTACCTTATATTTTTTTGCTAAATTTTGACCATGCTTTTATCTGATGATTTTTCCATTACTCAATTCTCCCTCCGAAGAGACACCTCCACAGGTTGCACACGTTTCGGTAAAAATACCTCCTTTCTGGAAAACTAACCCTTCCCTGTGGTTTATTAGGTTGGAATCATAGTTTTTCCTGGTGAATATAACCTCCGATCTAATAAAATTCAATCATGTTGTGTCCTGCTTAGATCCCGATGTACTAAATTCGGTACACGACATTTTGGAGAAACCACCTACTACCGAAAAATACGATGCCTTATAAAAACGCCTGATTTCTGTTCATTACGAAAGCGAAGCATCTAGAATTTTAACCTTATTGCAGGGAGTAGAATTCGGTGACCAAAGACCCTTCCAATTACTAAATCGCATGCGTTCGTTAGCTGGAGATACCGTAGGTGAAGCGCTTTTACGCTCGTTATGGCTCACGAGGCTGCCATATGATACGCAAACTATTTTAGCCGCTTTCAGCGAGGATGATTTGAATAAAATAGCCACAGTAGCTGACAAAATAAGCGATCTAGCTATCCCTTTGTATGTAAATTCTATCACCCCTAACTCTCATGATTCTGTCACGGCTCGCTTGGAACTCCAGGTAGCGCAGTTAACTCAACAACAGTTAGCGAATTAAGCACTGCCCTGGAACGCAGTTCCCGTAGCCCTAGGCGTAATTTCCGCCGATCATTTCAACGCAGCAGATCTCGCGATAGTTCTCGCTCTCGCACTAACTTCAGTCACTACAAAGAACGTACGAATGAACTTTGTTTTTACCATGTCAATTTCGGTGATCAAGCGCGAAAATGCCAAGCGCCATGTTCTTTTCGTCAGTCGGGGAAACTAAACTGGCGATCGCTCACTGGCCAATCTAGCGACCGCCAAGTGAATCGTATTCTTTTGGCCGACCCGTCTTCAAAATTAAATTTTCTAATCGACACAGGAGCCGACGTATCTGTTTTGCCTAAAAAATATGCTCCAAAAACCACACCCTCTGAAAATTTAGCCTTATATGCAACAAATGGCACTAAAATTTCTACTTTTGGCAACAAACGCCTCATTATTGATTTAAATCTCCGCCGAAAATTTTCATGGTTATTCGTCATTGATGACGTAAGCCAACCAATTATATTGGGTGTTGATTTTCTGAAACATTTTGAGTTGCTTGTCGATGTCAAAAATAACCGTCTGATCACTCTCGGACGTCTCTCGTCAAACGGTATATCTTTCAACAATTTTTCCCTAGATTCCATCATATCCGTACTTATCGGCGATTCCAAATTTGAAAAATTACTCGCTGAGTATCCAGAGCTTACAAACCCTTCTTTAGTAACAAATGACCTTAAAACTTATGAAATTTTCCATCACATTGAAACTAATGGACCCCCTGTATTTTCCAGACCTCACCGTTTGGCCCCAGAATTACTCAAAGCAGCGCGTTTAGAGTTCAAATACCTAATGTCTCGGGGAATTATTCGACCGTCCAAAAGCCCTTGGGCCAGTCCTCTCCACATGGTCCGCTAATCTAAATGTGATTCGCGCCCTTGTGGCGACTATAGTCGCTTGAACGCTGTGACAAATCCTGACAGGTATCCCGTACCCCATATTCAGGATTGTACACAGATTTTTTTCGGCAAAAATATTTTTTCTACCCTCGACCTGGCAAGAGCGTATCACCAGATTCCCCCGAAAACTCTCTCTGCTGTAACCACCCCATTCGGTTTGTTCGAATATCTTAAAATGTCATTTGGACTTCGTAACGCCGGTCAAACTTTCCAAAGATTCATACATCAAGTACTTCGCGGATTGGATTTTTGCGTTCCCTACTTCGATGATCTCCTTACAGCATCGGCAACCGAAGACGAACACATTAAACACCTTCTCATCATTTTTGACAAACTCCGCGAATACGGACTAAAATTGAGTCCCTCTAAATGTGTTCTTGGAAAAACATCAGTCTCATTTCTTGGTTGCTTAATAACACCTACTGGCGTAAGCCCTTTTCCCGAAAAGTCAGCAGTAATTTCTAACATCCCTAGGCCTGAAACACGGTCTGACTTTAAAAGATTTTTAGCTATGCTAAATTTTTATCGTCGTTTCTTGCCTTAGGCCGCAAGCCCCACTTCATTCACTTCTAAAAAATTCTAAAAAGAATGACAAACGACCTGTTCTTTGGACAGATGAAACAACTGCCGCGTTTGAAAAATGTAAAAGCGATTTAATGAATGCAGTCACCCTTGGTTTCCGTTCCCCTGATCAGCAGCTATAATTAATGGTAAATGCTTCCAATATCGCCATAGGAGCAGTATTGCACTCCCAAAGTACCGATGGCTTACAACCTTTAGCTTTTTACTCCAAGAAACTGACACCAGCTGAAACCAAGTTCAGCACATATGATAGAGAATTATTGGCTATCTATTCTGCTGTAAAACAGTTTCAGCACGACCTTGAGGGACAAACCTTTTCTATATTTACTGACCATCGTCCACTTACATTTTCGTTTAAGAAAAATTCCAATTCTGCATCTCCTAGACAAATTCGGCAGATGAATTTTATTGCTCAATTTAGCACTGACATTCAACACGTTTCTGGATCAAACAACCCAGTTGCCAACGCCTTATCAAGAATTTTCACCATCAATCGTAATAACACCACCGATTTCTCACGTTTAGCTGAAATCCAGGAAAATGATGCACAACTCAATCAATTACTATCAACTTCAGGTAGTTCTGTAAAACATATATGCATAAAATATAGCGTTTTTTGAGTGTCCTGAAGACCCTACATATACTACTCATAGGTACCCGTTTATAGAGTAGGCAACCATTCACACACAAAGAAAGTACATCCATGCCCGAGCCAGGATTCGAACCCAGGTCCCACCCATCTGTAGTCAGGTACGCTAACCACTAGACAGGATGGGCGGCTAATATCCAGTTAAAGCAATTGAATGAAATTTCTCTCTCTGCAAGTTTGTGTATTTATAAAAGTATTCCACAATATTACAAAATTGTAAACATATATTTTTTTTTATTATTGTATGTATTTATAAATGGAAATAAATGTGTCTAATGTTTTTCTGATACAGTAGAAGCAAGTTTTTACGAATTTGTGGGGACCAGTAAAATATCTCTTTCCATCGAGACCTCGAGAAAAAGAAAATTAAGCATTAGCTCTTAAAATTAATTTTTAACAATCCCATCTTTTTATATATAAAGTACTCAGTTGTTTTGCTCAAAGAAAGTACACCAAATCATGTTAGCTATTAATCTGCTTGTCTTACAGGCGATCACATCACTACGTCATTTGCTTTTCATTCGAAGTTGAAAAGTTTTTTTTCGTGTTTATTCATTGCATTTTTTAATACTTTCATCAGTTGACACTTCTTCTGCAATTTACACCAGAGTCTACTTTCTAAAATTCCTGAATAGAACGTTCGAGCAACAGTGCTTCATTGAAGTTTTCGGAAAATTGTTTCAGGCTGTCTTCAATTACGAAGTTTTCTAAATAAGGTCTGGCTATCGCTTTTTCAGCATCATATCAAGCATTGATTGACAAGCGCTTTGCACTTAAAATATCATTTTCATAATTCAATTCCAATCCATATTCACTTCTGGTAAAAGTTCCTTACGATAACAGCACAGAAAGCTATTAACAGTCAAGATTGGAGTTAGATTGGACTGGAGAAGCTCCACTTATAGGAATTGCTTAATAAAATCTGAGACTTCAATATCAGTTAGTTATCCACGATTCGAAGGATTTACAATACTCTAATAAAAACGTCAACCCAAGTTTCGCAACCATAAAATTAAAAACAAAATTTTTTTTTTAAAAAAAATAAGGTGATAAAAACATTAAAATCAGTTAATAAAAAAATATTTCAAAATTTTAGTTTGTATATAGAAATTACAATTATTGTATCTACGGGACCAGTCATCAGTTCGTTAAATCATTAGAGCCACCTACCCTGTCTAGTGGTCAGCGTGCCTGACTGCGGATAGGGAGGTCCTGGGTTCGAATCCCTGTTTGGGCATATATGTACTTTGTTTTTGTCCTTTCTTTGGATGAATGAGGTGTGTTTAATTATAAAAAAAAATTGCCTCTAGTTATCATCTTCAATGTGAGCTACAAGCATGTTAGCATAAAGTTTCAAAAATGTCCGTTATAACCTAACCTAACGTAACCTTAAAATAGAGGTACGTATAAACGAGTGTCAACTGTAATTACTTTTATAAAACTTTAAATAAAAATTATATGTAATTCTTGGTAATCGTTTACTGAATATATTTTATTAAAATATCTAATTTTAGGAGAGAAAAAATGATCAAAACTTGATTCATAATCGTTTCCTGAAAATGTGATGTAGTGAAAAGATGATAAATAACAAAAGTATGATATGATATTAGTAATGTACAAAAATATTATGTAGAGATGAAGCGAAATAACTGAAGCTTTCCAATTCAAGAAGGGTGTAGAAATATTTCCCATACAAGAAATCCTTCCCTGTAAATTCCTAAGCAAAAGTTCATTCCTCCCCGAAAGAGAGAAAAACAGTAAACATAAACACAGATGTTTCCCCCATCATTGCGTTCAAGGCTAATCCCGCACTGACGACGTAAATGAAAACGACCGTTGCAGTGTTCCAGGGGATGGAACACCTTGTTTTATTCAATGATTCTACGTATACTATATGCGTAAAAAATGTAAAGTAATATAGAATAAATAGTTCAATGGACAGGCAACAAAATAACATAGAAATGTTTTTCCAAACATTTATTTTTATATCACAAAAAATGTTAAGGAAAATTTCTTAAAAATAAAGGGATTTAGATAACGTAAAATAATTGAAATTATTTGTCGTCTTGTGTGGTGCTGCCATCTGTTATCAAAGAAGAACGTTTAAAGAACATTTAAAAAAAAATTTTGACCCATTTATCTCTAAATGCAACGGTTTGGTATGAATTTAAAATTTAATGTTCCATCACATGGAACACTGCGCCAGAAAGGGTTTAGCAATAAAGAGTTTGGAGACACCAAAACTCGTCTTAGGAGCTTATTAGGATTATGCAATTATACAACAAAGATTACATACCTGATTATGCTGAAATCGCCTATCCATTGATGGAGCTCATTAAAAAAAAAAAGAACCAGAATTGCTCGAATGAAAAGAAATCATGACGTATCATTCCAGAAACTGAAAGATCAACTGATGGAAGCAACAGAGCCCAATAAAGGGGTTCATTCACTTCAAAGTGGAATAGGTGCATGTCTCTCTCAAATAAAATAAGTTGCTATTTGTCCGTGTGTCATGCAAGCCAGAAATTATCCAAACCACAATAGAACTGGCCGATTATAGAACTAAACCTGATGTTATTTTCTTTTTTTTGGTTTTTTTTTTTTTTGTGAGCGTTAAAGAAGTTTGAGTCATGAACATTCGGATCATTAGTGAAGATTCTGACCGACACAATCCTGTGAAGAATTCTCCACATTCATCAAAGCTTCAAGGGTGTGCTTTAGCTTTAAAAAAATATATAATTAATTTATTCATTGCCCAGAAAGAAACCTGTTTCCCGACCAGTGACATTTGAACATCTATTAGAAATTTTTTTTAAATACTCTTTTTTTTGATTATGAAAATTTTTGTGATTTTATTAGTTTATTACCAGTGTAGTGTTTCTAATTTGAACCATAAATATTAGTACTTTATAAACTTAAATTTTTCAATTAAATACTTGAAATATTTATTATCTTATTAATATTGCAAATATTAATTATTCCTGATTATACATGAACATTTTTTTTAAATTTAACAAAATATGTTCATGAAAACACAAATAGAGAGTACATCTGCTTATATACTTTAATAAAGTACCTTTTAGTATTTATTTAAATGTTAGTTGGAATTTGTGTGCTTCAACTTATGTGTAAGTTGTTGCATAAGTTGTACAATTTTGTAAATTGTTCTATTTGTATGATCACAAATAGACGCCTAGATCAACGCGCTCGTTTTCAGATTGTTGTTACATTACTCAATTAATCAATCTTGTGGAGAAGGTGCAATACCTGGCGACTATTTGGTGTTCTTTCTTTCTATAAAGGTTGCCATATTTTAGGGTAGTACAGGTCCGTGTAAGGGTTGCTAAGTTATGTTAGGAGCGGAGCTCCGAGTTTTTTTTATGATTATTTATTTATTAAATTTGAGTTCGTGAACAAATAAAATGTGCTGTCCAGCGAATACTGATTTTAATTTTCTTGGCTATTCCTCATATAACACAACAACATTATTTAATTATTTATCAAATTTTAGAGTAACAGAAAATTAAATTAGCAATAACCAGTATGTAAAATTATCATCATAAAGTGTTCGGTTACTTATTTACAGACTGTACCTGTTATAATCAATGTAAACATATTTACAGCATACAAGAAAAACTTTGCAATTTCTGTTTACTAACAAAGTTTTATATTTAATATTTACTTCGCACATTCATCCGTAATTTAAGTAAAGGAAATAATGAGTAGCTGAAAAGACTATTTTAGAAATAACATTACTATAGATCGCTTAGGTGGAATTAGTTATAAAATAAAACAAAATTTTCCTGAAAAATTTATCAGTATTTGTGTCTACCATATTCGCTTCCTAAATTTATTTTTGTAAAATTTTTCATTACATATTTTTCTTAATAAAATAAAATATAGATGTCAAATATTCCTTCGCATAGAAATTTTTCAGAAATCTAAATCTTACTGAAATGAGTTCTTATTTCAACATAGACAAGTAAATGTCATAAATATAAGCGTTAACATTCGATTGGAACGATTAAATAATTTAATACGTTATTTACACGATAAAAAAATTTTTCATTTCCAATATGGCGGGCATTGGGTGATTGACCCTTCGCCAGAAATTGCTAGGCAACTATGAGCTACTCACGTCATATCAAACACAAACCCGCTTATAGGACGGGTCACATTCATACATCATCTCGGGAAAGAATAAGAAAGAAAGAGAAAGTTCAACCATACCCGAGCCGGGATTCGAACCCACGTCCTCCCCATCCGTAGTCAGGTAAGCTGACCACTAAACAGGGTAGGTGGCTTAGACAGTAAGATTGATAATACATTAAAATTAAGAAGTAAGCTAACAGATAAAGAAATGGATGCTAATCATTTATGAACTAAATGGTTTTTATTGGCAACATTTAATCTTTAAAACCAATTAAATATTTTAACTTCGAATGAAAGGTAAATGATGATCTAATAATGATTTCAACATGTAACACCCAGAAGAAAGTTTACCGCTGACGTTCTGTTCAACAGTTGGGTTCTGTCAACACTTGGGCTTAGCAGTTTTTAGTGTTTCGGAATTCCCTTTAAACTAGATCCCGATCTAATTAGCCCTCATGCTAAAAGTGAGCATTGAATATAAACAAAACAGCAATTAATTGAGCCGAGAAGTTTCTGAATTTAGAGCCACCTATGCTAGACGATTGTTGTGGAAGTGGAGATACACTTCACGTGTGTATCTCCACTTCCACAACACTTAAATGTTTATTAATATGTCATTTGAATATTCAAAATAGTAAGAATAAAATTCACCAAAATTTGGAAATAATTTCCGAGAAATTAATTCCTAGCATATTCCTTCAATCTTTATATGGAACCAACAGCTGGTAATTGAATGGTTAGAGCCCTGGTCGTTTGTTCAACAAATCATGGGTTAAGTTCCCATTTCGGGCGTAAATATTTATTGTTGTATCCACTTTAAATTGCAGATCCCTGTCCAATTAACCCTTCTCTTCAAAAAAATGACTGCCTTTTGACAATTAATCAAATCAAAACTTGCCGAATGCTAAAAAGCTTTATTTAATAAATTACACAGATCAATTATGAGATTGAATTTTCCATCGGATAATGCCAATTTTTGAATTTCTTTCACATTGTTCTAAGTACGTGTGTTTCAGCAAGAATCATTTTTAGATTTTATCTAAAAAGTAATAAATGAACGATCACCGATTCTTAGAAGGAAGTCTGGGTTCGAATCTCGGTTCGGGCATGGATGTACCTTCTCTTTCTCTCTTGTCTTTATCTTTCCTTGTATGAATGAAGTGTGAATAGTTGCCTACCCTATAAACTATTCCTATGGCATGTGTTTTATTTATATACATAAAATAATCATCACCGGTTATCCTCTTCAATGTGAACTACAGGCATATTAGCATAGAGCTCCAAAAATGTCCGTCATAACCTAGCCCGATTCTCTTTAGTGTAAAGTTTAAGAACAAAGCAATAAAAACAACAAATTCTTTAAGTTAACGTCTCATACACAATTTTGACTTAGACGCTTGTCTTAATTAAATTAGGTTTACCAAATAGAATGAAAGTAGCTTATTTTTTCTTATTCATGTTGTATCAACTAAATTTAAAGGTTCTTTAAATTAAAAACTTATAGGATTAAATAAAAACTTATAGGATTGCGGTTGTTCAATTTAAAGGTTCTTTAAATTGAACAACAGCAATCCTATAAGTTAACCACCCAGGAGAAATATTTGAGTTAAGAATTGTTCGAGGCAATATTTGAGAAGTCAGCTTTTAATATTGCTGATGTCTGTAAAGAAAATAAGCAGAAATAAACAGTGACATAATATAACTGAAAATGACATAATATAACTAATAAATCTGTAGTCAAATAGAATATCTGCTGAAATCGTTCTGAAAATACAGAAATATCAGAGATCACTAATGCTTAATAAAATGTTTACTAAAGTTGGCATTTTTTTAAAACTAAAACTGCATTATTTTTTAGTTAGAAAATAGATTTTAAAATTAAAACATTGTTCTGCTGTAACCTTGTTTAATTATAATTTACTGAGGTTTTGAAGTAATACTATTCGTGTGTATAATTTAATTAAAAAATACTATTGTTAGAATAAAATTTGGAAATAGGGAGTGAGATCATTTTAGAATCTTTATTTCTAATATTTCAATTGGCTATTTTCTACATGAAAAATCATTTTTGAATACATTTATTTCATTAAAGAGTTGTAAACTGTCTTACGAATATAGAAGAGACGAAGTATTGTGAAATTTAATATCTAACTCCATGCTGGCGAGATGATAAAAATTCCTGAAAATGTCATAGACAATTCATTTTCTTCAACTTCACTATGAGAAATTTGGGATTAATAACGAAATTTCTAACAAGTGCTGTGACTAAATGGAAAAACATTTTAAAAGTATGTTTTTTTGAGAAATTTTTATACATTCCGCGATGTTTAATTTGGAATTTTGAAACATTTTCAATGCCTCTATTTTTGACAATAAATCATGTCAAATTAAAACCGACTACACTTTTTTTAATGTTTTATAGAAATCGGCTACATCTAGAAATACAAAAACTATATAACATCTCGTGTATATTAATGGAACGCAGGTGTTAATGACTTGTATTTTCTAGCAAATATAGAAATTGCCAGTAACATTCAGAGTGCTTTAGTGTGATATTTAGACAAAAAATCTTTAACAAAAATATTACTTTCCTCACTCTTATACATTAAAGTGATCTTACCTAGCTTGATAAATATCACTTTATATTTAATATACAAGAAAAGACCAAACTAAATAAAATTAGAAATAATTTTTATAGCAAATTATAAAATTTAAAGTTTTATCAAACTTTACTAATATTAAAATATAAATACTGACTTGTTTTTAATCAAACAGAATGTATAATGGAAATCATTCTATCGTTGAAGGGGCACAACTTATATCCAAGAGGAAAACAAGCATTTGTTTATAAGCGTTTTAAATTTAGATTCAAAATTTGGTTTTCTAAATTCTAATCTCATTATTAAATTGAAAACTTGATTCCCCTCAAACGCAGAGTGAAAGCAAACATTCCTGCGTCGTAAGGTTACTGGATATTTTCATAAAGCAACTTTTGCAAAGATAATTCAAAGAGTAGACATTAATGGACAAGGATTAACACACTGTATAATACTATTCTATTTCTCTTAAAGCTAACAGGATTTATTTCTCAGTAACTATTTAAAATTCGGATTATATATATATATATATATAATTATTCGACTCATTTTGACATCTGAGCTGTCTAACGATTTAAAGCTGTTGTAAGGCATTTATGGATCCACTATGCAATTGTCTGCCGAGAAGACTTTACATAGACAGAGAGGGAAGCATACGTTAAACTCCCAAGCACTTACCCGACAGATATGTATGTATGACTTCTGATGTTGAGCAACAAGCTGGGATCGAATCCGTGACTCATGGTTCAAAAACCAATACCCTACCACTAGCACGGTGTGTGAACCCTCTTTTATTCTACTTATAAATTTCATATTTAGAAATTATTAAAAAAAATTTTTTTATTGATAGTACTATGCGACCTGCAGCTTGTCTCAAGAGACAAGGGGAAGCTTTGCTGGGATCAAACCACTCAGGCTGATCAGTGCATAGAGAGCATAACTGGTGTCTTGTATGCTCCCAGAACTCCGTTGTAAATGTTTGCTCAATACCTTTTCGGCTATCCTGGAAAATATATATTGTAGTATAATATATAATTAGAATATAATACAAATAATAATAGAATATACCATTCCTATTTTAAGTAGTCTAAAATTTATGTTTTAAAGACTCGGGCTGTTTTAAATTAAAGGCATAATATCTAATTGAATTGCATTTGTTTCTTGACAAAAATCATTTTCCTCTATGTATACATAAAGATTCTCAAATCATTATTTTATAATAGCACATAAATCTCTCAACGCCATTAAGTTTGTGATTTATTGCCAGAATATGCGTAGAAGACATTTCACAGTAACACCAAAAGTTCCCTTAAAAATATTGACTACCAAGGAACCGAAAAACTTTCGACTACAGCTCCTGGGTTCGAGCATGGATGTATGTTCTCTTTTTCTCCGGTCTTTGACTGTTCCTTATGTGAATTGTTGCCTACCCTATAAACGGGTACCTATGAGAGTGTACTAAGGAAGTCGGACTTCACACCAAATTACAGTTCAGATCGAAAAGTGAAGCAGCGCAATCCATATTTGCCAGTCTGGCTGGCACACGATAACAACATAGCCTTAATAGGTTTTGCAACCTGAAAAAACTGAAGTAATTACTTTCTTTTTTAAACTATTGGGTATTGTCTCTAATTTATACACTGGCTCCCTAAAACAATTGTTCTTAACTATCACACAAAGAATCAATTCTAACTAAAATTTCAATTGTTTTCGTTTTCTGTACTGACAAATAGGCATTCTCATTTGCCTGTTTTCTTTAGATTCTCTTTTAAATGTTTGCTTGGTACAAATGCTTGCATGAATAATAAGTAAAATTCCTTTTTAAAAAAAGTAACTTTTATCAAAGTTTAATTTAAAATTTTCCCATATCGGAGTATGTTCTAAAGGTTAAATTTTTTTATTTCTTATTTATGACACGACAGTATTACGATTGTTTTCAGATATATAAATCTCTAGCACATTTCAAAATCAAATATTAAAGCTATTTGTCGCTTAAGCGACACAATATCTGCTCTTCTCTTCTCAGCTAATTAGGTTATAAATTAAAGTTTCACTACTATTGATATTAGCTTCCTTGAAATTCTCTAAATTATTTGTGTTGACGATTCATGTGTGTATAACTTGATATGAGAAACTCACAGGAGTAATAGGAACTGCAAAGTAAACAAGAATGTCCTTGCAATTTTTAATGACGCTAAAGAACGACCTACAGAAAGTGTAGCCTATTGTTAGTCCTCGAAGTGACCACTATCCGAATCCAGCACCTTTTGCTAAGATGTCTCCAGTTATGAATTATGTTGCGGTCAAGCTAGGTGGTTTTGGACACAAAGACATCCCTGAGTGCTGGAATTAATGTGAAAAATATTGTGAAGTTAGCACAAAATTAGTATCGGAAAGAGTATTTTGAATTTCATAACTTTTCTATTTGATAAAATCCCATTTTAAGTTACAAGCCACAAATGTTTTGGGCAAATATATTAAAATTTTAATTATTCAACTATTATGACTAACAAAACTTATAAGAAAATTTAGTCAATAAATTATTTTTAAAAAACATCATTAAACATTGCCCATTATTGAAAGATTGAGGCGATTTTCAATTCCGAAATTAAAGAAAATTATAAACAAGGGGTTGTGGCTTTGATGGAGAAATTTTTATTTTATTAATTACATTGGATGAGTTTCAAATTTCTTATCGTCAATAGTTTTATTTGTAGATTCATAAAATCTGGTCTACACAAAGAATTCTGATTTATAATCTAGGTTTATCGATCGAACAAAAAAATTTATTCACAAAATTAAATATAGCAATAATAAGTTGTTTTATGACTGTACTCACTAAAGTCAAGCAAGAAAACTTTCGGCCAATTCTTGGACTTTGGGGATCATTTAAACGAAAAATCTAAGAGTTAAACTGATAAAACCTTAAGCACAACAGTAGATATTTATTCTGTAATTGCGATTGGAAGTCGTAATCAATTAACTGACTAGGTGAACAAAGAAATAATTTAACTGGTAAATATATCCATTATCTCGGAATATAGCACCGGAATATATCTCGGAATATAGATCGGGCATTGTTTAAATGCTTTATTCCACGAAGTTTTCTATAAGGATGAAAACATTTTAACATCCACAATAGTAGCCGATGGTTGCCTAATCGATTAAATAGTTTTTCTGAAAGCGTTATCTACTTGGAATGCTACTATTTTAAGATTTCCATAATTTCAGAAAATCTAAGTGCAACCTTAAGGCATTCATTTGTTGGATAATAAAAAAATTATTGCAACCTTCAAATCATTTTTTGCACACGAAATGTTTACCAAGATATACAGTTCAGTGTGAAATAGTTTAAAAATAAAAGACAGCTTGGCAAACTACACATTTTGTGATTTTCATTAAATTACATGGTTACAAAATTAAATTGCAATTGACCCTAGTGGATTTAAAATGTCTGATGCCAAAAGTGTAATTGCCAGGTGAGAATGCATCTTACCTCTTCCGATTACGTTGAATATTATAAAAGGCAGTTCACTATCCTGCATGTAAAATTATGCATGGATAATTTCTTAGCTGATTTAGTTGTGTTGAATATAAGGTGACCTGGATCTTATACTAGAACATACAGATCATTTAAGGAAAGTACTCGATGTCCACTTTTCAGGTAGATTGTCCAATATATGGAAGATACCTCTGAGAAAATGTGATGATTTCCTTTATTTTTTTACCAAAAAATATTTTATATTTTTTGGTAAAAAAATAAATGAAATAAAATGTGAAAAATTTGAAGATTTTCATTAAGTTCTTTATATTCAGATTAAAAATTCTGCCATTTTACCAAGCAAAAAATATATGGCTAAAGTAATTTATTTTAATTACATATTTAAATATGCAATTCTTTGCATTGATACTTTTCTTAATTTATACAACAAAATTTATACCT
>JAPDSC010123240.1:0-31129 GCA_026290005.1 Latrodectus geometricus | reverse complement strand
AAATTCTTTAACACTAATCTGTGTATATAATTATGGGGTCTTTTTTTAGCCAGGAACAGAAAACATTTATCATACAGGATAAGCCAATGTTATTTTTCTGTTTTAATAATATTTCTTTTCTTATTTTTCTAAATTATGTTTTTGCTTTATACAATAAGTTGATGTATTTCTTGATGTGCCATCCATAGAAATTATTGGATCACAGATGAAGTGAATTATAATTTCAGTATGTAATAAATTCGTAACTATAAAAAATTTCTAAGCTCTTAATACCACATTCATTCATCATTTTGCCAATCTATTCGCTTGGCTACATGCATGATCTAAAATGGCATGCTGCACAAGACTTAATGTTTTGTAACTTTTGTTAAAACAGTATTAATATATAGGGTTATTTTTTTCATGAAAGTAGTTATCTCTGAAAACTAGATACATACTACAAGAATATAAAAGTTATGCTTGGTTTCATAGTTGTGTTATTTCTCATTGTCCTCACTCTTTTTGAAGTTTTCTCATTAATCTAGCAAATAAAGGTTTCATCTTACCTTACATTTCAAGCCTTGTTATTACGTTCTGCCTTAGCATTTATCTTAATGATTAATTTTTGCCATTACGATATTGATTAATTAATGAATAAATGAAAGTTTTTCTGACCATACAAATGGTGAAACTTCACAAGAAGAGTTCTTTTGGTTAACAAACAGCCCGCAACATTCAATGCAAAAATGTTTGTTGCATTTTGGGAAAAATTGTGATTTTTAAAATAACTTTTGACATTTACTTAGATTTGCTCTGAACATTATTTTGTATCAACTAAATGAAATCTATAGGTTTGGTAAAAAATAAATGAAATAAAAGGTGAAAAGATCGAAGATTTTCATTAAGTTCTTTATATTCAGATTAAAAAATCTATTTTCCCAAGGAAAAAATATATGGCTAAAGTAATTTATTTTAATTACATATTTAAACATGCAATTCTTTGCATTGATACTTTTCTTAATTTATACAACAAAATTTATACTTAAACTTGCTATATCTATTCATATACGATTGCTTTTTTGCTTTATGCATTTATATTTTATTGAAAGCTGTATAGTTATTTTTTTTTTTTTATTTCTAATGATTGTTTGCATGTGCAAAAATTTATTTTATTTTTTAAATAAAGACAGCATATATTCTTAAGGTCTTACTCAGAAAAATGCAACCAGACAACAAAGTGAATCATTGTTGAAAAATTAAATCGCTTTCTTTTCGCTTTATCTGAAGGTTATCTTTTGGGAAAGAATGCATCGGAAGCCTTTGTTGTAGTTGAATAATAGTTGCGTTGACAGCAGATAGGTTATCATTTTGTATTTCTGTTTAATATTTGAAGTCCAGTTTAATTGTAAATAATTAATATCAAAATTCTTCGTTAAATTTGTCCTTAGAGTGTGAACAAATATAGCATTTTTTGATTATTGGAAAGGAAATTAATCAAAAAGCTTTGTATGATTTCACTATTATTTGCAAATATATTATTTGCAGAATTTAAAACATTTAACCATTTCTTTTCATTGAATCTGTAACTCATAAATCCTAAAATTTTTTGATATTGAAAAAAAATTGAACAATGTAGCTTATATGATCTTAACCTTTCTTTGCATGATTTTTTACTTTATTGGTGAAATAAATCAAGGTGATTTTATTCATGTTCAAAATAAAAGTAAAAATGGTCAAAAATATCTTAATATATAATTATTGTATAAATTAAGGAAAAAACAATATGATGGAAATTCCATCTTATAAAGTTAGATCATTAGCTTAGTACTAAATAGAAATAAAAGAGGAAAATAAAAGAAACACATGTTACAAACCTTTCTTCTACTCATTTTCACCTTTTTAGCAATAGAAACTCAAATATAATGAAATAAAAGGAAAAACGAAATCACTCATTTATTGCAACTACAACAAACAGTGGAATCTCAACTTCAAGCTCATTTCACTGATAGTGACTCTTGCTTATTTTTGACAGCTATATTTCTTTTTATGCAATGGACATTAAAAAGTTGTCCAAATACGATCAACTTAAAGTAAACTTGTTCTTTTATAATTTTTGGGTATTCAATGTTATGATGGAAATTTCCAACATTATTACAAGAAGGTTTAAGAGAAAGGTAGTTAACAAAATAATTTCATAGAATTAGTGACGACAAACGGCAAAATGATTAAATTTTTATAAGCCTGTTGTGGTATATAGAATTGAACTTAATATGTACTTTGCTACACTAAAGTTTACTATTATAAAGGGGATTGTAGCTAATATAATTAGAAAACTTTAGTTGAAATCATCAGTCTGGAATTTTACACTTGATTATGATCCATATTAAATGTAAATGAGAAAGTTATGCAAAATAACAGTTGTTTAATTCATGATTCCCAATTCAAGTACACCATAGTCAATATCGCATTTTATGAGTCATTATCAAAATACTGTACTCTATATAGCCTTTCATATCAAATATATCATTCCATATATTTTGAAATAGTTACATAAAACAAATCAATGTGTTATTTATTGTTCTGATCTGCCTTTAAATGTTTGATTACAGTCAAATCCATGAGCAGGACGTCTAAAATTTTATTTGTATGTTAAGTTTGTAACTAGTTAATAAATTTATTTATTTTAAATTTGGTAGCTGCAATAAATGGGGTTGTAAATGATGCACAGCCTGAGCCTCCTAATGAAATGCTGGCACAAGAAGCTGAAAGTACGTCTTAGTTTATTTATATATCGGATTTTTTTTCCTATTAAATAATTTGGATAACTGGTTCGTTCCATGAAAATCAAAGAAATACTAGAGAAATATTTTATAACTTATAAACGTAGTCTCAATAAATTTTTGGTGAACTATATTATAGAATTAATGAATTCAGAATTTTTTGTCAATAAAACTGTAGATCAATAGCGTCATTTTTTAAAAATTATAAACTTTATTGAACAATGTTCATGTTAAAAGTTATAAAACAATTGTTCATTAAGTAATTATGTATAGGTATTACTTTTATCTCCAAAGTTAGACTCTGGGTTTTTGTTCGGTTTCACTGGGTTTTTTTTACAGTCGAATAACACAATTTAAAACATTTAATCATTTGTTTTTATTGAATTCCTAATGTTAATTTATGTGAACTTTTATTAAGTATACATATAAATAAATTAAAGCTCTGAATAAAGTGAAATTCTCTTGATGATCAAAAATAAAAAGCTGCTTTATCTGTGTAATTCAAGTCATTAATTTATAAATCTGTTAAGTATTCAAAAAGTGTTGAATGAAGTTTCTTAGAATAGAATAAAAAATGTCTAGATGTTGATCTTTGTTTGATTAATAGAGTTAATAGATTTTATTGTTGAGTTAATAGATTTGAAATCCCTGTATAGTTACTTTTGATGTGATGTTATTTAAACTGCTAATTTATTTACAGGGCTTGTTGTTTCCGAAAAGAAAGGGGTAATTCTTTCTTTTCTTTTAAAACTCGTCTATGTATATAATTATAGGGTCTTTCTTTAACTAGGAACAGAAAACATTTCTTTCCATACAGGATAAGCCAATGTTGGATTTCTGTTTAATAATTACTTTTTTTTTCTAAAATATGTATTTGATTTATACTATGAGTTAATGAATTTACTGGTATGTCATCGATAGAAATTATTGGATTACAGAGGAAATGAATTATTATTTTAGTTTGTAATAATTTCGTAACTATGAAAAATTTCTTAATGCTTAATACCACATTCATTCAGCATTTTGCTAATCTATTCGCTTGGTTATATCTCATGATGGGAAGGGGCAGGTTGTACAAAATTTAATTTTTAGTAAAAACAGTATTTATGTATAGGATTATTATTTTCAGAAAAGTAGTTATCCTGGAAAAGCTAGATACATTCTAAAAGAATATAAAAGTTGTTGTGTTATTTCTCACGGTCCTCACTCTTTTGAAAGTTTTCGCATTATTCTAGCAAATGTGGATTTCATCTAATATGAATCGCATTTATTTATCTAGAAGCTTTCTATTCAAGCCTTGGTATTATATTCTGTCGTTAAGTTTATCTCAATGATTAATTTTAACTCTACACTATTGATTAATTAATGAGATTAATGAATTTAAATGAAAGTTTTTCTGACCATAATAATATTGAAACTTCAGAAAAGAGTTCCTTTCCTTAACAAATTACCCACAACTTTCAATGGAAAAGTTTTTTATGCATTTTAGGGGAAATTGTGATTTTAAAAATAAATTTTAATATTTACTTAGTTTTGCTCTGAACATTGATTTATAGCAACAAGATGAGTTCTATAGATTATAAATATTTGAAAACACATCGTTTTTTAAAAAACATTTTTTCATTAAATACATAGCAAAACTGAATGTAAAATTTTCAAATTGAAACATAATAAAGTTTTGTTTCATTATTTTCAGGTCAATTAAAAGGGAAAAAAAGACTACATTCATCCCATAGTAAGTCTTATTATATAAAAAAGATACTTTTAATGGTAGTTTTGTTTATGTGTATTTTATTATAAAAAAAGTTTTTCTTTAAGTAAATACATAGTCCACTCACATTAATGTGATCAGTAAATTTCGACATTTATATTTTACTAATCACAAAAGTATTGGATACAGAGTAGTTGAGGGTATGTAATAGGTTTACAAGTGCTTTGGAAAAATTGCAACTGCATAATGCCGAAACGGAGTGATTTAAATGATATCCAAATTAGCATGATCATTGACTTTTGGGACAAGAATATAAGCCTTTTCGAAACAACTAAGTTAACTGTTCGCTTGCTGCCATAGTGTAAAAGTATATTATGTATGCCAAAGCTGGAGTGTCCAAAATCAGCGACCTTGCAAAATTGGTGCAACCACAGGCCATATATGATTGAGGTGAAAAACGGCTGTGGAGATGTGTTTGGGCTAATAAACCTGCTGAGTAACAGCCCAAGTGAACCAAGGGGTCATTAACAATGTCACACAAACTACTGTTCAAACAACATTGCTAAGTATGGTTTCTGAAGCAGACGTTTTGTTAATGCATTTATATTGATTGCTGTTTATTGGTGACGATGATTGGAATTTGCTTACAACTACCGCAACTTGACATCCACTGGCAACAGTTTGCAGTTTTCCAATAAATCAAGTTTTATGGTGCATCGGACTTCGTCATTTATAATGCGAAACCTGTAAAAGGAAACGCCTACTAGCAACCATTGCTGGAATGGTGCAGGCTGCAGGCAAGAGAATTATGTTCTGCGAAATATTAATTTGGCATTTTCTGTGTCGACTCATTGTGGAAGGAATGATGGATCGATTCAAATACTCATTTGTTTTTGCAGGCCATGTCATCACTATATGCTTATTCTCAAGATGATGGCATCTACCTGCAGGATACTGCAAGGTGTCATATAGGTGACAGCAACTATGTGTAGTTCAGACAGCAATAGAGTGAGCTTACCATTCTTCCTTGGCCAGCAAACTCAGGGGCTTAAACCTAATTAAGAATCTGTGGACCATCTTGATTGGCTTACTTAGGTTATGGATCCTCATTCCCATAATCTAGATTACTGAGGCGTATATCTCAGCTGGCCGCAGAATTGTCTGTATTTCTCAAAATCCCAGTGAACATATTCAGGAACCTTTTTGACTTTCTTCCTGTATGTCTGGCGGCTGCCCACACTGCGAAAGATTGTTACTCTGACTTTTGATAAGTCGTTATTGAAATGTGACTGGACTCTGTATGTCTACGAGTTTCATAAAATTACATTTTTAAGATAAATCCTGGAAGAATATATTACAGAACTTAAAACTTTTATTGTAACTAAGTTTATTATTGTAAGATCAGAATAATTATAACTAAGAAATCTGCTTATTTTCTTCTTAAACTTAGCAGTTCTTGATACTTATTCAATAAAATTTGTATCATAACTTGCTTTAAATTATATTTTACTATAAATTTTAATAATTTTCTTTATAAAAATTATATAAGTTAACACATTCTTAAAATATTTATAAATTGACATATATAAAAAAATACATGAGAATAGTTCTGGTATTTTATTTCATGAGCAGAAATGTTAATCCTATTTCTATGAAACAAAGTAATGTACCAATTTGTAAGTAAGAAATGGTTAATATCAGCTGATATACAAAACCTTATAAAAATGTTGAATACTTCAATTTAAATACTTAATTAATAATTTTATTCAAAAATTTAAAGTTTCAATGTTAGTAAAATTATGCGTTCTGAGTATATGATGATTTTTTAAAATTATGAATGAATTGCTGATCTTATATATATTTAAAAAAAGGCATTTAGAGTAGAGTCAGCTGATCATTCCATCTAGTTTTCTTTGGATATCACTTTCAGTGCAAAATTTGCATCGATTTTTATAGGTAACACAAGTTGTCATTTGGAAGAAACATGGTTTTTGCTTAAATTTTTATTAATGCTGAATGAGATTTCTTGCATAGCTCAGATAAACATGAATGCAATGTTGAATGTTCTAAAAATTCTAGGGCACCCCTGTAATAAATTTTTTTTAAAAAAAATATTATTTAATTTCCAAAAATTTTTAAACGATTACCATCTTTTGAAAATTTTTGAAGTCAACAATTCAATTAAAAAAATGTCTTACAAAACTTTCAATTAAGTCTCAAATGTTCTTTCAATCAGTGTGTAGATATAATTCAATTGAAGAGACTGTTCGACATAAGCTTTAGAAATTTAATTTAAGTTCAGAGTGAGGTTTATCAATCTCATCACATAATCTGGGTACTACTGTGTGAAATGACTTGTTGTGTCAGCTGCCTTAGAAATCTAAACATTTCTTGCGATAAAGCTACTAAACACAAAATTATGTAATTATTACTGTATTTTTCAGTGAATACTTCAGTTCTAAAAGTTGAAACACAGATATTCTCTAATAATAAATTTCCCTTGTTCATACTAAATTTGAGAAAAATGTGTTCCACATGTACTAACTACTAAGGTGTGACACAAAGGAAAATTTGCCAGAAAAGACACATTTTTTATTAAATATTGATGAAACTTGAAATAAAATTTACATAAAACAACTTATTGATATGAAGAAACTTATTACTGTACATTTAGGTTCTTAAAGAGAAAGTTTGTACATTGTATACATATATATATAATGCCAAGATAAACTTAATGCTTTTAAAGAAATTTATTTAATATTTATCCAATCATGTGTAGATTAGAAAAACAAGTAGAAATGCTTTTCTCTCTAGAAAATACTTTCTTTTAATAGTAAATGCAGATTTTGAAATAGGTGGGAATACAGATCATAATTTATCTTGTAATTGAGTGATTGATTTTGTTAGTTTTTAATAATCTTTGTTTGTTAAATCGCATGCATTTTTTATTACATTTCTTTCCAGCTACATCTGCAATTTCAAGCACTCTTATTTCATTAGATCTAGTGAAAATAAATTTTGTTATCAGATGCTTCAAATTCAAAAAATTTCACAAATTAAATGACGTATTAATAGTTTACAATGTAATCTATTGCCATTCAAAAGTAACTTCTTTTCATATATTAACAAAAATTTTCACAATTTATTAAATAAGTAATATTTATGTATACATTCAGATTGAAAATTTTATTTGTGTGAACTCCAGTGGCTTAGTACTTTGATCCCCTTCCCTTTAAGATCAGCAAAATCAAGCATCATGCTCTATTTTGTTTACCTTAAAGAGAATTGTTAGAGCAACCACATTCTTCCTCATTGGGTTGTTGGAACTTATTGGCTTGGACACATGTCCACATTAATCTGTGACCGTTGGAGATCAAAATGTCAACTTGGGTGTAACCTCATCATTTGCTTGTGTTCAAAATTATGAGGTGTTTTGGTAAACAAGTATTCCAAATCTGCTAACCTTAAGGCGCTGACTTCTGCTCAGCTCCACTGTTATATATGTATTCGTTTTTGTGTGCTCCAGCCTATTTTTCGAGATGGGCTCTACCATTTTGTTAGAAGTTGCTGAATAGGTGTTTAATAGATTTAAAAACAGGGATTAAGCAGAAGAATCCTCAATACTTGACCTGCACATATATCCTAGATAATCATTTTCCTTGGAGAACAATGCGACCACATCCCCCTTTCGTTAACATAACTTATCATGCGTTTACACTTGTTTTTCAAATTCAGTAAACTGTTGGTAAAAGAAGTATGTTCATGGATAAAATTATTTCTGAACTCATTTTACAAGATATAGTTAGAAACTTATTGAAAAACTTAAAGTTAATACACATCTGATTTATTTTTTGCAATGGATTCAAAATGGCGAAACTAATAAACTTGTATACTTTTCCGGATATTTATCTTTTACCATTAGCGATCTCTGTAGAATAATCAGAATAATTATTTAAAAATCAGAATTTTAGGTGTACTTAAAATGGGTAATGTTAAATTGTACAGCAAGAATGAAAAAGTTGACATTAATTTAAATTGGGGTGTCTTATCATTAATTCAAGAGGCGTTCAAAAATGTAGTATTAACTTTTTGCGAAGGCTTTTATGATAGCATTTTCAAAGTCGTATGTTAAAGTTATTTCCTTTCAGTTATGGCTATTGTTATTGCCAACAGTATTAAATGTGAAATGAGTAAAATTGTGAAAGACTGCTAAAACAATACAGGAATATTTGCGATATGAAAACTTGAAGAAATATAAACGTCATAATTCAAAAATTACCAAACTTCTCAAGAAGAGAAACTGATTGCAATTTCACTTTGGAAAAACAACTTCACCTTCGTAAGGGAGTCGGATAGTACTTTAACATTGTAGTCCTTTATTCTTTCAATTTTATGTATCTGAAGAATATAAAAATATTATCAAAAATTTCTTTTGTTAAAACAAATGTGAGAATAAAATTAATCCATCTCAACCACAAATTTCAATATGTTTTTTAAAAACTGGAATTTATAGTATAGCATGATTATGTTGTATAATTACGTAAAATGATTAGTACATACTTTGCTTAGAAATATTTTAAAGTGGCATCTCAGAACTTTGACTAGCATATTATTAATTATTGAAATCTGGTTTATGCTGATGGTTGATTGGTTAGCGTTCCTAACGCATAGGCTTGTCCTTGGTTCAAATCCAAGTTTGAACATGCCAATTTCCTTTCTCCGTGTTTCATTATTCTTCCTTTTGAGATGAATGAATGTGCAATATAAGTAGCTTTTGGTGGTGTGACGCGAGTAATGTTACTCATTTAAGTTACATGATTCATTATAAATGGCTATCAGTTCCTGCCTCGTTATAATAAAGGGTTAGTCACCAAATGCCAGCCATTAGGAAAAATCATTTATAGGCTTATTCTTAAGTTCACAAGCAGGATTACTGCAGTTGACTAATTTTTTACAATAAGAAATATTAATTTAGATATTTCTCAAATGATTCAAGCAGAAAAAATTTGGACTAAAAGTGGGCTATTTAGTGTGATAAATATTTTATATACTGACATTTATTTATAAATTGCCATTATTAAAGAGAAGAATGAAACACTTGCCATTGAAAAGGTAAAATTCAAGAACCTTATTACATCAGTTAAATTGACTACATTGTGGGATAAATATCTTTACAAAGAGATAAAATACATAATGGTTTAAATTAATGACAGAATCTGATGTTTCAGAATGAAGCAGCATATGTTTAAACTAGAGAATAAAATACTTGATAAAAATTTATGAAACTTAAATATTATGGGTACAAGAATATTTCTTGTAGAATTATTCACAAGAATTCTGTTCAAAAATTTGATGAACACAAGGAATAAGGATTTTGTTTAGTATATTTTTGCACAAATTTAGTTGTCATCGATTTTAAGTAACATGTAATTGATTTTTATTCTTGAGGAAATATGATGTATATTTTCCCTGTGAGAGAGTAGAATAAGAATAATATTTGAGGCTTGAAAATAGCATTTAATATTGGCTATAAAATAAGTTACAATTTGATTTCATTTTTTATGTTTAGGTACGGATGATGAAGAAAGTGGAGAAGAAAGTCGGAACAAAAAAAGAGTTCGTGACGCTGTTGAATGTAAGTTTTCTTGTGCTGATTTTTTCTTAGATTTTGTGTAGATAACTTTACTGTAAATTTTATTGATTTATCATCTGGATTGTATTTTCTCTCATTGTGAAACAATGCGCTTTGGTGAAGACTCTGAGTTTAAGAATTTCCATCAATCGTCCACAAAAATTCATAATTTCTTCTCTTTCATGCTCTTTCTCCAAATGGATCATTGTTTTAGGTTTGCTGAACATTGACTTTGCTGACACTTAACATTTTGAGTCTGGCACAGAAAAACAAATTTTTTTTCAGAAGTACAATATTATGAGGCAATATCCTATCTTTCATATTTAGACTAGTAAACATTTAATCACTTTAACAATGTTAAGCTGCCATTGTAGAAGAATTATAAGCTGCCATTGTATAGCTTTTAGACATCGATTATCTTCCTCTTTAAATTCATTAGTATTTTCTTATTTATAGTCTATCAGTTTTTTCAATCATTTTCAATGATGTAATAGCATGTAATTTATCTATTCATTTAGTAGAATATACACAAGTATGGTTTGAGTATATTTTTTTGCCTTAAATAAAATATGAAATATTTGTTTTTATAGCAAAACTCTTATTAGTGATTTTACTAAAGAAACGTTTACAAAGTCGCCAGTCCTTAAAAATAACCTTCTAATTAAGTAAAAGCAGATCTTCAATGACATTGGTATTCAAAATTGAAAAAAAAATTGCATATTTTGTTGAATTTCTTGAAAAGAGCTAAAAATAATGTAAAATCGCAACTTGGAGACAAAGATACAAATCATATAAGTTGAATACTTAAGCATACATGTAATCGGGGCAGAACCAGCATTACAAAACTCCCATTTTGTAAAGTACACCTCACCAAATTTCAAGGTATTGTTTTACCTCAATCAATTGGATTGAAATTTTAACAGTAACAATGAATAATTACCAAGGTTTAGTAGTTAAATTTAAGTGGGGAATTGTAGGGAGTCTAGAAGTAGGTTATTTTCAAGTCCAGATATGAAGTGACTTCAATTTCATGCTCAGTGTCATGTGAAATTTACAAAAACAGTTACAGCAGACTGGATTCATTGAAAGAATTTCTGGTACACATCATCCAAGAGCCATGAAAGACAGAGATGATCGCTAGTTGTCTATTCTAGCAAAGCGTAACAGGGATGCTACAGCTTCTCAATTCCTTTGTCTTGTATACAATGACAGGAACCAGAGTTTCAAGGGTAATTGTTTCTAGATGGCTTCATGCACAAGAACCTACAATTTACTTCAACTTAATTCTTGCAAGAAAGTTCATTTAGCATGACCCAAAGAAAGAATCAAGATAGGAGTATGGATCAATGAATGGCTGTTCTCTTCTCTGGTGAATCCTAGTTTAGCCTGACCAAAGATTTTCAAAGTAATTTCAAATGGAGAGAACCAGAGACCCTATACCTGCTGCTGTAATGTGTGTGAAATCAACCATTATAGCTTCAGTCGTTTAATTCTATAGTTTGGCATCATGTTAAATGGCCACATAGCTCTCTATTCCTTTGGCAGAGGCAATGTGATTACTGTGAGGTATTGGAATGAAGTCTTAAATTCCTATGTTAACTTTTAAAAGCTTTGTAATTATAGATTGTTTCACTTCTAATGAGAGTTGAGTGAAGACCATTGTGTGTAAGTTCCACATACTTTCATGAACATTCTTTTGTGCAGAGCTACAAAGGATTTCAGTGTAGATAGCTGGGATTTTACATTGACTTTTCCCACCACACTTATTCCATGTGAAGGTGTACCACTAAAAATTTTGCATTGTAAAATAGTGAGTGGTAAAATGTTTTGAGATCAGCTTCTAAATATTTTCAACGATTTAAAATATGACTAATTCTTTCATATGACAGCAATCATTCAGTGTAAACAGTTTTCAAATTTCTGTTCGTTGTCAATTCATATATTTCCTTGTGTCTGTTTCTTACATAATATTTGATTTCAACTATTCAATAAATGTAAAAAATAATCTAAAAGCATTAAAATTACTATTGTGATGGTGTTATTACTAATTCAGGTTTATTTAGAAATGCATTTAACAAAGGATGGTCTTAATAACAGAAACTTTTAAAACACACTTATTGTACACTAGTTTCAATTGTATTTTTTATACTAAAATAGTTAACACTTATAGCTTTATGAAAGAAAATAAGTATTTAAAATCATGTGATGTAAGCAAAGTAAGCCACTATTAAATATTATAATTATTAGAGATAAGTTTTCAAATAATTAAACTCAACTATATTTTTCATTGATACTGTCTTCCAGATGATTCTCAACAGGAGATGTTTCAAAAAGAAACTGAACAACCTCTAAAACAAAAGCGTTTTAGGAAGAAAAAGAGGGGTGAGCTGGAACTTCTTAAAGTTGGCTTGCCTCCCTATTTTATAACTAATATACCACCACCGACTCCTCCATCAGCCAAAAGTTCTTCTAATTCTCCAATTGCATCATCACCTCAACGTGTGGTATACCAAGGCCGAAGGAGAGGTCGCCCTAAAAAACAGCCCAGCAATCGATTAAGAGACAGCCAGGGCAAATTTGTAAATAGTGAGTTTTTATTTTGACAATTGAATAATTTCTAAGCTCTAAGATGTTGACTTATGGCAATGCTTGTAATATATGAATGATTTTTTCAAATCTTTAAAAATATTTTCAGACCCCAACAAAGAACAGCAGCAATCACGCCCAAAACTAAGAACCAGAAGAACAGAGCTGCAACTATTAAAGGCAGGCCTGCCACTCTTCTTTCAATCATAAATATAACTAAAGTATTTAAAAAACCAAATTATTTTCAAAAATAAAACAGTTTAAAAAATCATATATTAAGACAGCCCAATAAGTAATTTTAATAATTAAAAGAATAGAAAGCAATAAATAAGTATTTTTGTCAATTAAATTTTATAAAATTTATATTTCATTCAAACTCACTTTCATATGGGACCACTGCATGATTATTCACATATTTTTTTATGTTATATAATTTTTTAATATTATAATTTTTAATGTTTATAATAAATTGCATACTAAAATTATTCTGCAAATGTATAAATTTATATAACAAAAATTAATTTAATTTCTATTTAATTTTAAAACTTATTGCATTCATCCATACCTGTATACATATTCCATTAACTTTCCTTCAAAACTTGATTCTGCAGTATTACATTTCTTAATTATAAGAAACAAGAAAATTTTCATTATGTTTCAGTGTTTGCCATCCACATGTTAAACAGATAATTGAAAAGTTTTAAATTTTCTATATTCACCCAAGCAGCTCAACAGTTCATCAAGAATAAGCGGTTCCAATTTTTCGGCTTCCAAATTTTTAGAAATATACAAAATATATTGGTTCCTCACTAAATTCATAAATGTATTGCAAAAATTCATGTTATAATCATCTTCACTTATTACATTAATACAAGACACTAATATAGAATGCATTTATTCTAATACGGAATACTATTATGGAATGCACCACAGCATTCCCTCTAAGGGTTTTTAATGAGTTGTTAAAAAATAATTAGTTTTAGTAAGCTCATTTTTTTAAATTTTGCAAATTTCCCTTAATCTTTTAAAAATTTTAATCTATGCATGAGCAAAGGTTGGCTGTCGGCGATTCTAAATGAAAATGGAAATGAAGTTATTGTTATTACAGTTGTGGAATAGCTGAAAAGATAAAGTAGCTTATGTATATAAAATTTTTTTGCACTAATATACCAAAGGACCACACTTTGACCTAAATATTTGTTATGTCTATTTTATTATTTTCTTATTGCTGTTAAAGAAATTAAAAATCTGAGCAATCAAAATTTTTTAGTCTATTACAAAACGATTCACGATCAATAAAACTTGAAATTAACTATAATAGCAAGATGAAACATTACGAAATTTACGACAAATAATGTATTTAAATATTGCAAGGTTTATTTAAATCATATTTAAATAAAATTCATGAGAATTACATTTAATATTTTTTAATTTCATTTCATGTTTAAATTTTCACTTAAAAATCAAATAGTTATGTAAGATAACTATTTAAAGTAAACTATTAATTGGAATTTAAATATATTCTATAACTTTCTAAAAAGTCTTAAATTAAATAAAAATTGAGTAATAAAGTTGTAAGAAATATACTTCTGTTTAATTTTTATAGTCCAAAAAAAGCCCTTTCATATAGCAAACTAATGAAGTTTATTAATCAGTCTGAATTTTAATATTTTGGTTAAAGTTTAAATTTTAGGTGCTTCACTGTCTAAAAGCTTCGATTTAATATATCCAGTAAAAAATTATTTCATATATTTGTTACCAAAAACTCACATTATTTTATTAACTCTAAAATGTTAGGATAATGAAAGATTACTGATTTTTCATTTTGACAGCCATGAATCTCATGTATAATATTTTCTGAACAAGTTTGTAATATTTTATTCAAATGTGATTTTAAAAAAAAAGTTCTAATATTTTTATTCTATGGTTAAATTTAAGTGAAACTTGTTGAAAAAATTAAAAAATGTTTACATCTATAACATGAATTTACAAACTAGGTATGTATTTTCCAAAATTGAAATAATTTAAAACCTCTTGATTTTTTAGATTGAAGATTTACTTCAAATTTAAAGCAATGTTTTCATTTTGAAAGAAATGTGTCATGATATATTTTGTTATTTTCTGACTTCGTGTTCCAGAAATATTCCAAAATTTCCCAGAACTAGGAAAAGCTTCACCTTAAGTATACCATAATATTAAAACCAATTTTATTTGAAAATGTTAATTTTAATCAAAATAACTGAAATGAAAGAAAATAGATTCATTGAAAAGCAGAAAAATTTCCTGCTAATATTTAAATAAAAAAGATTTTACCAATTTGAAAAAATCAGAAAAAAATAGAAAGAATTGTGACATAGAAATTGAAACTTCAATGGAATTCTGTGAAGTTGTGTAAACTACTTAAGTAATTGACATTGTTGAATATTTTAGAAAATTAGGTTGAGCAAATGTTGTAGTAAGCTTGCGAACACAGTGCATGCAAGGGAAAATTTCACACTATTTTGAATATTCTAATGGAATTCTGGGTTTGTGATCTTTTAAAATCTAGCAGGTGATTTTTGACCGTTTAAAAACCATGCATATTAGTTTATCCCCCCATGTAAATTACCTACCTTAGGGAAATTTTCATTATGGAAATGGGTAAGAAAAATGAAACTCAAAAATCTAAACAATTTAAAATACTACATGTGCTATAAGTTGTAGACCAAGAAAAAAAAATATGCTACCAGACAACAATTTTGAACATAGAAAACTGTATACCAAAAGCATGGATGTATTTTAATATTTTTCTTTTTTGGGTGTTTTTTTCTATTATACAGGGTAACTTAAAAAGTACTTTGCTATTTACTGTAAGTGTCCTCTTGACAAATTGTTATATGTGTACACAGAGTTTAGATGCTATTAAAAACTGGTGCTGGAGCCCATTAAAGTGTTTTCTGTATATTTTAGGAAATATTGTGAGAACTTTGATTGTGAGGTAGCGGCAATATATATATTGTGATTGATAAAACGGATGGCTGTTCTCTTTGTTCTTATTGTGTTTTTTATTGAATCTCTAGTTGATATTTTGTCATTTACAAATTCAAGGCATAATGAATACGAAATTCTTTATTGCTGCAGAATGAAGTTAATTGAACTCAAAGTCTGAGAAAAGCATTGCCCTTTAGTAGGTTTTATTGTGATATTTTTAAAAGCGAGCATGCTGCTCAGCTTGCCAAGGTGAGACTTTTTATGTCACAACTTGACTCACCTCTGTCTCTTTGTAACATATAAAAACGTTTACTGTAAATTAACAAATAATAGAGCCTCCGTTTACAGTGATGCAACTATAGGTAAGAGATAAAATGCCTTGCTCAACAAAAGTAGAATCCCCAATACCCAGCATTTATCTGTTGAAGTTGCTTGCTTTCGTTTGCTTACTGCACAATTATATGCAGAAACATTTTCATCACAGTGGAATTAATGATTTAGCTTGTTGTCTTCTGTGTCAAAAGGAGATGGTGACCACCTCAGGAACTATCCCATTGTTTTAAAGTTTCATTAAGGCAACTGTAAGGACACTAATTTTTTTTTCTATGCTTCACTATCACTTTATTGATTAGCTGGTCAGCTAATGGCAGAGATGCCGAACATAGCCATTGGATAAAAAAAAGTATTAAGTTTTAACAAAAATAAAGATGTAGTATTAAAAAATGTACAACAATTTTTTGAAAAGTTTTTTTAATCAAATGTCTTGTTTGTAACAGCACAAAATAAGTTTTCTTAAATACCAATAACTAAAATTCACAAAAAATGTAATATTTTGTGAAGAATCTGGACTTTTCACCAAACATTTCAATTAAAAATACCTCAGCAGTAATAAGTACACCTATTAAAATGAAGAGTCTCATTAATACGATAAATTTGAATAAAATAAAAAGTGAAGTATACTTATGACAAAATTCATATAATTCCGTGTTTTCCAAAATAATTGAAGCAATTACTTTATTCATCAATACATTGAGCTATGTTGAGGAATGGATCTTGTTGATATGCACAAATTGCCCTTTCTTTTTTGAAACCTATAAAACAAATTTTTTTCTGCCAAACAAACATTTCTATCTCATATAGCCTTTTACAAATGTCAATGTATCGATCAAGCATTTTATTCTGCGCATGCAAAATCATCTAACATTCTAATATCCATTAATTATTTTGAGTAGTGTATATAAGCGTAACTCAATTGATGGCTGATGTAAAGTAGCACCTGCCCAATCTTGGGTTTACAATTAAGAATTCGGCATTTCGTAGAAGGTTTCGATTTTAGGTTGCCAATAGTAGGTCTGTAGGTACTTGTGACAGTCGAAAGAAATGGGCCAAAGGGCACTTTCATAGAGTCGATGAAATTGCTAGTGTAAAATCCATAATCTTGCTGAATGCTCTTAGACATCTGGAAGGTCAAACTGATCTAGAATGTCTTTGTGTTTCTGAAAAGCTTGTGGGATGCTAAAGAATGTTCTATTATATTTTGAATATTCAAAGGGAATACTGGGTTAATAGTCTTCAATTACACAACGGATAGTTTTGTACATCAAAAAAATGTTAGAAGATGTCCTGGAATTTACTAGGAAAATTAAATTATCCTTGTCGTAGGGATATGCTTTATAGCTTCATAGGAAATAGCATCTGGAAATCACAGAAGATTTACTTCTATGCTTTTCAGATTCTGATTGTCATTATTGATTAGGAAATTCATTATCCGAGTCAAGGTAAATTATGAAACAAGGTATACGCTATGAAAAAATGTTAAAACTTCATAATTAAAAGCGAATCTCTTAAAATAAATGGTAGTTAGTAAGAACGTTAAGTATTTTCAATCTTAATTCTAATTTATCCGCATTTTTAGCTGAAAAAAGACTTGCCAACTGTAAATCAGAATAGAAAATGTAAATTAATTTAATGATAATTGTGGTATACAAAGTGAAACAAATTATTAAATTGAATGAATGATTGTTTTAAAAAAAACATTTTTCTTCCATATTTTTTTGTTAAATGATTCAAATGATAAAAGTAGATTAAGATTAAAAGTAAAATTTATAATTTTCCAGTGTGTACATTATAGCAACCCCACTGCTGTTTCATTTAAGGTAGATAGTTTCCTGTAAAATTAGCGTTTGCTGACAACATGAATGATACAAAAGTACAAGCTTTTAAAATAATGAACTAATAATTTAAATAAATTTTGTTTTATTAGCTTTTAATAAAAATTGAAAGAAAAATATTAATCTTGGTTGATGAGAAAGAACAAATGTAATTTATGTGCAAGTATTAAGTTGATTTAGGTTCAAATAAAAATAATTTTTCCTTTTTATACTAAAAATAATCAAATATTCAAAAAAGTAAAAATATTTTTGTTTTATTAAAAATATTGTAATTTTTTTTTACTTTTCATAGTTTCCCACCCCCTAACAATTGTTATTTTCAATTTGATTGAAGCAAACTATGCCTATGCAATGCTTTACATTGACTTCATGTTTATATCAGTGTAAGATTGCTTATCCGTAAAAGAAAGATAATTGTATTTTATGTCCTAAAACATCGACATGTGAAAGAAAGTGACTTGAAAAACCAAAAATTGTGTGAGCTCCTAATTTTCATGTGATAATACTTGAAAAATATTTTCTTCAATCAGTATTTTTTTTCATCAAAGTCTTATATAATATAAACACTAATAAATGTATAAATCGTTGTTTCTACAAATAACTGAAACTACTGCAGATTTTTGTAACATTGCTATTTTTACTGCATCTAGATTACATATTTCAAATTTACAGTCATCCTGCTTAAAATATTTGAATGAAAAATGATGTGTGTGAATTTTAATGTATTTGGCTGCATTTTCATTTTTTGTGAATATTTAACTCTCTAGAATGACTGGAAATTTTTACTGGGATAGAAAGAGCTGTTTTAAATGAAAATTTCAAATAATGTGATATTAAATAAAAAAAGAAAGCATTTGCAATGAGGAAAAAAAATTTCCATAACCACAAGAAATCTTTTCATACCCCTCTCTCTCTCACACACACACAAATTTTTCTTAAATATGATTAATTCATTTTATCGCCAAGTGGGAAAAAGTGATTGATTTTTCTTAATCTATTTTATTTTTCAATTTGAATGTCATTATACATCTACTAAAGTATTTTCTAAGTTAATTTTAAGCAATATGACTATTTTTCATGGTTTTTGTTGTTGAAAAACTTATTTCGTAAGCAGAAGCATCCTCTTTATAATATCAGAAAATTTTATTTCTTGAAGTATCTCATGGCTGGATAGAAAATACACTCGCAAAACAGTATAAAAACAGTTAACAAAATAATTTTTTTTTCAATGAATATCTGTTTCTGAAGATTTAAGACCAAACTATGCTTTCATAAGTATTGTAAAGAAATAAAGGCAAGTTCGCTGGCACCAGGTATTTATGTATAGAGTATTATCGTAGAGTGTCATTAAGGTAAGCATTGTTTATAGTATTGTGTTTTATGGAGGTAAGTTTTGATGTTTTTGTACTGCCTGCAAATTATCAATAGTATTGTTTTGAATAGGTAAGTGTTCTCAATCAGGTATTTATATATAGTGAATATACTCCTGGAGTATCAGCAAGTAATGTTTTCGCTGTTTTATATTTTATAGGGGAAATTTCTATTTCTTTACTACAAAGTACTGAAAGCAGGGTTTGAATTCAATTTAGTGAACTAATTTTTTTACTCTCCAGCTCATGAGTGCTTTAAGTTGTACTTTTAAGTTTATTAATTTTGTAAATGAACTTTTTACATGTTATTTAAAAAATAAAAACGCTGATAGAAAATGTCCCCTATATTATACGTCACACACACACCCATCATAGACATACATAGCGAATATATGTTTGTGTGTAAGAATGATAATCCAATGAAAGACGGAAAACTGTTGCTAAAAATGAAATCTAGGCCTAGACAAATATTTTTAAAAAATTATTTTATAGTGATATTTCGATTATCAAGACGCTGATAATTCTATGCTATATTAAGGAAATCTTGGTTATTTACATAGGTTATGTATAATAATTATATAGATTTAAACCAATAGTATATAATAGTTTTATTAGTATTTCAGTTGTATTAATAAGAAACTGATTAATCTATTCTAGATCCGGATTATTTTACGTTCATTAAGCAATGCAATTATAGAGAACTGGGCTAGTTATGTATTAGATGCTTTAGGTATATAGTATTGTATTTCTGAACCAGTTAGAAAAGAGGACCTATATTAGTAACAGATTTCCCATTACATTGGATTAAAAATTATTGGATGCTTTTCCTGAATAACATTTTTTTTTAACACCTAAAATAATAAATTTAAGAATAACATCCCCAATAGTATAACATAGTCATTTTTTTTCATCATCTGGAATATAATATTAGTAAGAATAAATGGCGGCAGATTTTTCAACACAACAGAAAAATTTAATTTGGCAGTAAAAAATTGGGTTTTAATACAGTATTTCGTTTTTATCAACTCATAGGTACTGAACAGTTCGTAATTAAATTAAACTTATCGTAAGTTTATTTATAGGTACTTTAATAACTTTAAAGCTATCAACCATTCCGAATTTCTGATTACACACATTTGTAAATATTTTAAGACATAATTGATGCAAAACGCGTGACCTAAAAATAAATTATCACGCAATGTAAAATTAGTGATATAGCATTCCACTAAGGAACTCTTCACGCTCTGATATTCCAGAATTCAATATTTTACTTTTGAAATTGAAGGGAGATTTTCATGCAATCTATTCCTTATTTTGTTTATTTTTAATTAATCAATATGTTAATCATCAATTTGTGATGAAAAAGAAACACAGATTTTAAAAAATCGTTTAAATTATTAAATTATCTTTTCTTTACAATACAATACAATAAAATTGTGTAAAAGCTGTTTGCAAATTGTAAATCCAGATTATAATCTTAAATGTAAAGTCTTCCTATCATTTGAAATATTTAAGAAGCAAGTAAGGAAAATAAATTTTTTGAAACAATCGTTGATTTTATTTATGAATTTGTTTCACTTTGTCTATATCAATTATCTACCAAACTAATTTACATTTTCTATTCTGATTTACTAATCGTAATCACTCGAAATATGGCTAAATTAGTATTAAGACTGAAAAATTTAACCTTCTACTTATTACTATTTATTTTAAAACATTTGCTTTTATTTATGAAGTTCTAACATTTTTTCACTAAAATTTATATCGTTATACATTGTTCCTTACATTACCTTGATTCCGCCTAATGAATTTCCAAATCAATAATGACAATTGCATATGGAAATCATAGTAAATCTTCCGAGATTTCCTGATGGTATTTCCTATGAAGTAATAAAATTTTATCCCCATGACAAAGATAATTTAATTTTCTTAATAAATTCCAGGACATCCTCTAACATTTTTCTGTTGTTTAGAACTGTCCGGTGTATAATTTTTCACCCAGTATTTCCTTTGAATTTTTAAAATATCATAGAACATTCGTGAGCATTCCACAAGATTTTCAGAAACACGATGACATTCCATATCAGTTTGACTTCGAGATGTCAAAGAGCATTCAGCTACATTCTGGATTCTGCACATCATTTTTGTAGCAACTTCATCAACTCTATTAAAGTATCCATCGGCTCATTTCCCTTGACTGTCATAAGTGACTCCGGATCTATTATTCGCAACTTAAAATCGCAGTCTTCTACAAAGTGAGAAATTCCTAATTGTAAACCTCAGATTGTGCAAGTGTTATTTCTGATGCTACATCAGCCATCAGTTTAGTTACGCTTATGTACACAACTCAAAATAATTAAAAAGTCATATTTTCTTTATGTATTTAGTGTTAGGGTTGAAAAAAAATTAATTAAAATCTGAATTTTGATACAGCATTTCCTTTTTTCGAACTTGCCTCATAAAATCTCTTCTGAAGTTAATTTACATGGTGGATTTGCCTAGTTGGCAGCTGAATACTAAGCTTACTTGCCTTCCGTTCAACTGTTTTCAAATCCCACCATAGGTTTTGTATGTTTTTAACAATTTCGTGACGAGTTTTTTTAAAAACAACAATTTTGGATGCATAAACCATGAGTAGAGCACACTAGAATTCTAAAAGTAAGATGTTATGTTTTTAGGAAAATTTTAAACACTGATTTAGGACCTGGACATATGTGTCCCTTCAGTCCTGACTAGTGAGACATATGTGTCCTAGTAGTCTTCAATGAGTAATTTTGTAAAGAAAACTAATGAATTTCTAGTCAAAAAAATTTAATTATGAACAGTATGGTTTGAAACAATCAATGCACAATGGGACATTACACATTGTGCACATTGTTTTAGTGTCCAATTCCTTTTTTTGTTGTGCACATTTACAGCACCGCTGTCGAGTGTTTGTTGTTACTGGCAGATGGTCACCAACATTGAGTAAACTTAGTGATGCTTTGGAAGGGCGTCCAGTTCCTCTACGACGTTGAACTTTCCAGACGTCATCAAGGCTTCTGCAAGAGGTACAATGAAATCAAGAAGTGGGATTTTTCGATGTTTGAGTTCGCAGTACGCACTCCATGAGTTGACCACTGCGCTCATCAATAGGCGAAAAAACACTTTTTTCCACCACTTATAAGATTTTCTATCTAATTCATAAACATATTTGCCATTTGGTCTGCAAGGTCTACACCTACCATGATTTTGTTGTAGAATTCGATTGCCACAGGGCACTCAAATTCTTTCTTGTTTCCATCTTTCATGGTGCGATTTACTTTTGCCTGTTTAGCTTCGTGGTAATTACTTAGCATCATCTGTTTTCCAAAAAAAAAGTTATTTACGTTTGTACAGTATGGAATGAGCTGCTACAACACTTCAAAAACGCGGGAATAGCATTATTTATGGATATGGTCTATTATTTTCTCTGCGAGGTCACTAGCTAATGAAGCCATTCGCCTCTATCCTAATAAATTGATTGGCCTAATAAATTATTTGGCAGAAAATGAAGAAGTTGAACATAGTGGTCTGTCTAGAGTCAGCATGGTTTTGGTTTCGCTTTAGCCTAACACGGAGCTTGGCCCCACCCCCCAAGTTTCCCGAGTATTTTATTGATCAAAAACAAAGTTTACAAAGTCTTGCAAGGCAAGAGGATACAAATTACAGTTGACAAATAACAGTTTACAGATTTTCCAAACGCAAATAGTCTTGGTTACGAAGCAATTCAATAAATCTTGGTTAATACACGTATTTACAACTGCAGGGGGAAAAAACCCCCATTGTTATAGAGGAAGTTATAAAAGATTCAATATATTTACAGTTGGTGATATTTACAAATTTAAGGCCGAAACCCTATTTAAATACAAAAGATTAAGATCAGTCACAGTTTACAAAATTACATAATTAATACATTATAACTTGTTACACAAATATTACCTCATTATTTACATTGTTACATAATTAGTTAAACCAACGTAAAAACTTACGTTTGTTTAACTGAGTTTTTATTTTTATTTACACATTTAGGAGGAAAAATAAACAATATTTACATAAGAGTAAGCGAATATATTGAAAGGCAGTAAGTACTCCCAAGGTTACTACTGTGATTGCATGATAGGAAAAGAAAAGAAAAATTTAGTCAATAGTCGGACTGAATCTAAGGACCGCTCTTGGTCTTTTGAAATTTTTACGTTTATAAATATTGTAATTAGGAATATTTCGAATAGCGTCATTATTGATTTTGTAAATATTATTGTAAAATTTTAGAGCTAAATGCCTGAGGAAGTTGAGTAATGTGGTCATTCCCAATGCTTTCCTGATGTCCTTGTTTCTGAAATAATATTGGGAATTGGAGATCACCCTAAGTAAGCTGCTTTGCTTGGCTTCAAGCTTCTTAAACGTTGAGTTCGGAGTGCCTCCCCTGACCGACGAGGCATAAGTGAGAATAGGTCTTAAGTAGGCCTTATAGACCGTAATTTTGTTCTTAATAGAGAGTTTGGAATTTCTGGCTAAGAATGGAAACAGCACTTTAGCAGCTCTCATGTATTTCTGTATAATTTTGTTAACATGTTTTTTCCAATTTAATCTTTTATTGAGAGTGACCCCAAGATACTCTACATCGTCGCTCCAGTTTAATTCTTCATTAAAAATTTTTATTTTATTGCATTTTTTGATGTTTTTTGTGAACATTACTGCCTTACATTTGGTAGTATTAATTTTAATTTTCCACTTTAATAGCCATTTCTCGATTTTCTTGATGTGGGTAGTGAGGTTTTTGTGAATAGTGTCATAGCTTTTGTGAGTGGTAAGAATAGCTGTGTCATCCGTGAAGAGACACAGCATTGATTGATGATATTGTGGAAAGTCATTAATGTAAAAGTTGAACAACAGGGGTCCCAGGAGCGAGCCCTGTGGAACTCCTGCCTCAATATTTCTGGAGCTGGAGAGAGAGTTTTTGATTTTGACTTGATATGTTCTATTTTGTAGATAATTTTTAATTAGTTTAACCAAGTACGTAGGGCGTCCATACAGTATTAATTTAAAGAGTAGTCCCTCATGCCAGACTCGATCGAAGGCTTTTTCAATGTCCAGAAACAGGGCCCCAGTGGAGTTTTTGTTTTTAAACCCTTCCGCAATTTTTTCCGTCACCCGCAAGAGCTGGTGAGTTGTTGATAACTTCTTTCTAAAGCCAAATTGATGCGGGATAATTACTTTATTTTCAGTTTCGAATTCGCTAAGTTTTTCTAGAACAACTTTCTCTGTGATCTTTGCTAGAGATGGTAAGAGCGAAATCGGCCTATAACTAGTAGGTAATGAGGGGGTATGTCGGGCTTTTTGATTGGGATAATAACTGCTTCCTTCCACTTGGGGGGGGGAAGTGATCTAATTGGATAATACTATTAATTATCTCCGTGAGGAGGCAGATAGCTTTAATTGGGAGTTGTTTGATAATTTTATTGCTAATATTATCATTTCCGGGACTTTTTCTAGGGTTCAGACTATTAATGATCTCTTCTACCTCAGAAGCTTTTGTTTCATTTATATTCGTAGGGGGTTGTCTATCAACAAAAAGGTAGTTGTTAACAAAATTAAAGATTTCGATTTGTTGGGGGGGGGTGTTATTATGATCACTAAGCTTGAACTGATTCATGAGGCTATCTACTATAGCTTCGGCTTTAGATTCATCAGATGCCAAGTACGAATTGCCATTATTAATTGGTGGAAATTGTTTTCTATTGAATTTCCTCCTATTTACTGCATTCCACAGTGACCTGTCCTCAAGGTTAAGCTTGGCAAGGTGTTCATCCCAGGTTTTTTCATTGTGTCTTTGGATCTCGATTTTAATTTTGTTACTAAGGGCGTTTATTTGTTTTTTGATTGAGGGTATTCTATACCGGTGGAATTCTTTTCTTAACCTGTTTCTGTTTTTGATGAGCTGGATGATCGAGTCCGGCAGGTTGGCCTCCGCTATTATTTCTTTTTGGGTAGAGGAAAGCTTAAGTGCTTCTTGAATAGAAGCTGTTAATTTATTAACTTTGGAGTCAATTTCTGCAGTACTATTGGTTTTGAGAAATAAGTTGTTGGGTATAAGTTCATTAACAAGGTGTCTAAATTTAAACCAATTAACGGAGTTTTTTAACGTTAAATGTTTTTGTTTATTGTTATAATAAGCAATAACGGGGAAGTGATCTGAGGATAAGTCCTCAAAAGTAATATGTTCGATAGGGGCTGAGATGGTTTTGGTAATTAGGAGGTCGATATAATTTCCGTGTGTGGCTCCATAATGTGTGGGCTTGTCAGAGGTATGAATAATGGAATTGCTGCTACAACACTTCAAAAACGCAGGAATAGCATTATTTATGGTAGTGCCATCTAATTTCAGGATGAATGAAAATACTTTAAAAAACTTTGGCAGGACTGGTGGGTAAGTCTCTCAAAGCGTTTCTGTCCCAAAAGATTTTTTTGAAATTTGCTTGGAATGTATGTGTCCCGTTAGGCGCGAAAAGGTTGATAGTTAAGAGTCCTCTTCGAACTGCAAGAAGGTCTGGTTTTAATTAACCTTAATATGCCAAAGTTTTCATTGAGCTACAAACACAAACTGCAATGTAGATATTAAAAGGGTGTTCAACAAATTCTGGCCTAAGCAACATCAATATTCATTTTAATAATTTCATTCAGAATATTAAGTTCTAATATTTACTCGACTAATTTGCTTAAAAAGTTCTTAAAAGAAGAGTTTCTTCTTTAGGTAGAAATTTTTGTTCTGATATTGCACAATTTTGTGAAGCATTCCGCGAGTAATTTTTTGTCACTTAAAATCAAATTGGAAAATTCTTTAATGTGTGCTTTAATTATTTTTTTATCTTTAGATACCTTGAATTTTTGAAGGTAGTGAGAATAGTATAGAAATATCAAGCATGTGGGAAATACTGTAAGAAAAATTACATGTTTTCCTAATAAATTATCTTAAATCATGAAATATAGGAAATTTTATGAGATGTAATAAATAAAGTGTCTAGTTGGGGGTATCAAACATGTAATAAATTAAATGTCTAGACTAGTTCAGTTCAACAATAAATAAATTGTGATATTTGTCGCAGGTTTTCACATTAGTAGATGTTTGGAATCCATTGAAACTATAAACTACACATGAAGCGTTTTCCCACGAAGGCTAATTTGTGATGCAAAACCATGACAAATTAGCCTTCTTCCGAAAAATTAACCCGTGAGGAAAAAAAAATCAAATCAAAACTCACTTGATTGAAATACCTACCTTGTTAGCTCTGGGATATTTTTGTTAACTAACAACTCATTGAATATACCAACTGATTTCCATTGGAGAAATTATCTTTTACCATTTGAGTTCATGTTATGTAAGAAATTATTAATTTCTGAGTGTTTTATTGAAATTAATTAAGTGTTATTGTGAATTTATTTATTCTTTATTAATAAATCCAGAAATAATTGTTAAACCAAGTAAACAAATACATTTTATGGTTGTCAAAATATTAAACAGTAATCTAATATTTGTAAACATTTTAATAATATAATTTCCAAGGAATTTTGTTTAATAAATCATACACTGGTCTAGAAACTAATATTTAGATGTTAAATTTTTAATAAATTATAATTACATAATTCTTATTAACTATTATATGATAATTTTATTAATAACTATAAAATATGAAATTCTAAGAAATCAACTTTAGGATGTGTCTTCGTGAGATTTGTGATTCCCCATGGACAATCAATAATTAATTAGGAAATCAAAATTGTGAATTGCATAAGGATAAATAGGTTGATACGTTTGTTATATTAAAAATTTTTGTGTAAAAAAATGCTTTCTATATTAAAGACTTGATTTTTAGAATGGATTTTAAAAATTTTTAAACTAATGAATGGTATTGCTTTCCATGTTGTTCTTCAATGCTGATAACTATTACCCTTTTATTTAAATATTTACAATCGTATGAAATATTTTATATACTAATATTTGTGCAAAACTTTAAAATTTTGTAATTAGTTAAAAAAATTTATTATCTCGAATTCCCAATGAATATGAAAATATCCTTTGCTCATATGTAATTAAAATCATGTTTCCCTGTTGACGATCTTCAAGTAAAATAATTAAATGTCAGAATTTAAAAAAAAATTGTATACAAAAAATATCACGAAATTTCTAATGTATGAAAAGTTTCTTTCTAAGCGTTATAATGAATTATTTATTAAGATAAATTATATCAAAGCAACACTTTACACTAGTAGTTTCAAAACCTTTTGCAATGTTTTGTAAAATAAGATTACATTGATAATTTGATTATGTAGATGTAATTGAAGTCTTATTGAATAAACTTTGTCAGCGAAACCATTTTTATAAGATATTCATAAGATATATGACAAAACTAAAATACTCCACATTTTAAATTTTTTTTCAATCTGCAGAGGATTTTTAAGAAAATGGGATAACATTAATGGTGTTTATCTTTTCAAACTGTACTTAATTTTGTAACTATATTTTTTCAGTTATTATTGGTTATTGGTGATACTATAGGAAATATCTTGCTAACTTGATTATACTATGAGGAGTGAGCACATTGAGTTCAAACTTGTGTATTGCAGTCCTTGAATTATTATTCAATGACAATAGCGCAGAATGAATTAACAAGATTAATAACCATAGAATATAAAGGAAAAAAACATTCTTCGATACAGTTTGGAAATTTACCAAAAAATGTTTAAATATGCTTGAATATTTTTATTTAGAATAATTTTAAATATGACAGAAATCTAAGATATTTATAAAATACAATAAAACAACTTCTGAACTTTTTATTTAACGAAGAATTTTATTAGCTTAGTAAACAGAAGAAATAAAATTAGTTTTATACAGAGCATATTGCTTCAAATTTGATTTGCCATGAAGTGTTTTGATGATTTTAAGTTTTGTAGCATTATTTTATGCATATTTTTATAAATATTCTTTACGATTTTTATCACTCGGTTTTTGAATATTTTCCTTCTTACAAAAATTTTTTCTCAGAACAATTGTCATTGTTGAAAACACTATTTTCAAAGTATTATCAAATTATTATCTTCATTATAACAAAGCAGAATATTGCAGTTGAATGGGCAGAGCTATGATTTGAAATAATAAATTTTTAATTAAAGCATCCCAGACTGCAAACACACAAATATTTTTTAGTTATAAATAATTGAAAAATTACTTTGCTCCTTTTAAGACAATACGACCCTGATTGTTTAATAAACCTTTAAAAAAATTTTTTTATTTACTAAACCTCTTTTTTACGTCTTCTTAAAATATTTCTTTGCATTTTTAATGATATGCAGAGAACATATGAATGTGAGCTTGATGAAATAGTGTATAAAAAAAATCTGAATATTTTATAAAGGTCTAAGATGTTAAGTATGTGCAGATTTCTTAATTATGTTTAAACTATGTTGATAAAAACATTTCATTGCATTTGTTAATTGTATTATTTTATTATTGAAAATCTTTTTTTTAAAACTGTATATAAACTTGTTTTTGGTGTATATTAAAATCCACATATTACTTTGCATTTTTAAAAATTTAAATAAATACTGTAATTTCCTGCTATAACAGCAAGCATTTTGTGTTCTCAATTATTTTGAAAAGTTTATTGAATTTATATCAATAATAGTTTATATAATGAAAATATTGTATTTATAAATCGGAAAGATTTGTACTTCAAGAAACAGGATTTTTGTTTCATAATAAAATTTATTTCCTTCTAAGAAGAACTTGTTAAAACATTTGTAATAAGAATATCAAATATATTTCTTATCAAATTTATAAAATCTTTTGTCTGAAAATTTTTAAGCGTACTATAAATATATGTAACCAAATTTTATTAAATTTCATTTTGAACGATGAGATTTTTAACGTTTAACTATAAATGTTGTAATTTTAGTTCATAAATTATTTTTTAAAGGACTGTCTTCAACAAAGAGAATTGTAAAGTATATAAATTAAAACTTTGTGTCCAAAGGTTTAAATTTATAATTCAACTAATCATGATCGTCTAAATATTGTAAAACATTTTTTGACAATTTAAGCAAAGAAAATTCTAATTTTAAATTCAGTATTTATTAATAAAATTTTTAAATATCTTGAAATGCCAAAAAATATTTCTAAAAATTTGTAACATAGCTTTGTGACAATTCTTTTCTCTTTTTACTAACATTAAAGAAATTTCTTACTTTCCTATCCTTTCTGTCACAAGGCTATTTTGCAGAAATTTCACTTAAATGTTATATTCTTAAGCTATTCGAGTTTCTTTAAATTGTTTTTAATAATGAAGACTAAATTGACTGTTATTTGTACAAAAAGCTTTTTGTGATTTAGAACTTGTTTATGTAATTATTTCCACTATCGGCTAAGTTTTTTTCATAAGTATTAAAGAATGTATATGAACTTGGAATATTTTCATGGGCAATTAGATTTGAACTGGACTTACTTAAAAACTAGATTAACTGATTTTAACATTTGTAAATCACATTTCACTTAACTTAAATCTTATCGTTCATTATGTTAGATAATTTAACATTTGTAAATTGTAAACAAAAAAAAAAAATCTAAAAATGAAGGGGCTGTCTTTTTTTTATTATTATGGAAAATTACTAATTGTGGATTTTGCTTTCTGTATACATCAAAATTGTGGTTAGTCTGTTGATGATCTTTAGAACATGAAAAATGCTGTCTAATCAAGAATAATTATTTATGAATGTCTATTTTTGCTGGTTTGAAGGGAAAATATGTGTATGAAGTTTGCTGCTCATAAATCTATATAAATGATGGTTATCTTAACTGACAAAAAAAATCTAAAAAAATTTACCTGTGTTTATTGTTGTATGTTAAATTTGTGTATTTTGCCTAATTTTCCAAGCTTAGAATTTGTGTCTAAATTTTCAAATATTGTGCCTGCTTCTATTGTTAATTCTCTGTGGGGAGAGTCTGGTGTTATGTAATTTTTGAAAAGTATGTATAAAATTAAGATTGCATATTTATTGAGGATCAATTGTTAGACATCATTTTTTATAAGAAAGTTTATTATAATTACCTCCAAAATTTATTGTTGCTGTGCTCATGTTAAAGTATTACCTCTTAAAATGAATTTACTGAATTTGAGTGATTTGTTAAATGGATTTCTTGTTGCCTATCAATATATCTGATAATTTGCTGTGTATATATTTGAATCAATTGCTACGGTTGCTGTGGTGGTTTATGCATAATCAATCAACATAGATTTTTTTGTTCATGCCTTGTAAATTGAAGCTGTCACTTTGTAAGTGAATTTTTGTTAACATCTTCAACAAAGAAAGCTGCTATCGAATGGGTGAAACATCTGAATCTCTGTTTATCATCTTTATCACATTAACATCATTTATCTCTGTTTATGTGAAGTATTACCTGTCATTGATCTGGTGGTTCATAAATAATGTCTTGATTTGATATAATTTTATTTGAACAAATTGCTATTTCTCTACTTTTTTTCATAATATTTATAATTTGAAAAAAGAAAGGTATCTCAAGTCATTCTTCTGAATCTTCCATCCTAAAATTACAATGCTTTTTTGGTAAAGCTTTTACAAACGTTTATAAATTATTTATTATTTGAAATTAGAAAATAATATGCATAATTTCATTATAGTTGTTAGCTATTTCAAGTTACATATCATATTTGAATTTGTTTTCTTACTTTTGTGTTTAGATAAGTAGATGTGGAAAATTTCATTTTCTTCATACAAATGTGCATATATATGTAAAATATAAAAGGCCTGTGTGTGTAAAAATACAAATTCTACTGTTAATTATTTTAAATTACACACCAAATTAAATTTGTTTCCTTATTTTTGTGTTTGGATAA
>JAPDSC010123227.1:2304-24704 GCA_026290005.1 Latrodectus geometricus | reverse complement strand
CAACATCTGGGATATCAACATCTGGGATATCAACATCTGGGATATCACGAACTGGAAGCGCAATGGGATCTGAAAATATTTAAGAAAAATGTCATTCACATGCTAACAGGCAATACTTTTCATCGTATAATCAATTACATTTGTATAACAATATTAGAGTTTTAAAATATGAAAAATTCTCAGTATAAATTTGATTTTGTATAAATTATCTTGGTATAAATTACTCTGATAAATTTATCTGGTCATTTTTTTTACAGAACTGCTAAAATTTGACCTAGACTTGCAGTTTAAAGTGGAATCTAAACCCCTCTACAAATACACAAGCCCAAGATGAAATTCGGACAAAATGTTGACGATCAGAAAAAGTGAAATTCGAGGCCCTAAACCAGAGATGGTTAAACTTATTCGAACGCTGGTCAAAAATTGGAAAAAAAAAAATTGTGATATTAGATAATTTTAAATATAGAAGTACAATTTAAATATATCAATATGAATGAAAGTGAGATTTCATTTTTAAAAGTTTCTTATATTGAGGTTTTAAGTGAGATGTGCTGATTCTAAGAAACTAGGCTAAATGTTCACTTGGCACATTCTACTTCTGAAATAATTCTTTCTAAGTTTCATAATTGAAAATAATTGTTCACATATGCAAGACGAAACGAACATAGCACTGATTTTCTGGGCATAAGATACGAAATTTCTGAGATTTCCTAACATTTTGCATTCCACAAAACATTTCTCTTAAAATTTGACAATATTGTCTTTCAGCTACCAAACTTTTTCAAAAGCACATCCTGCCCTAAGTCATCTTACTTTCGTGTAATGCAGTTCATCAGAGTAGATTTGATTTGTGGGGTTTAATGGCACAAGGTCCGATTATGGACAAGCTGCGCCATACATTGGATTCAGTATAATTTTATTTGTTTATTAAAACCACTGGTAAAATGTAAGAGTTGTTAAAATTATATCTAAATTTTCATAAGATAAAATTATATTTTGTTTAAAAAACCTACGACACATAAAACGGAAAATATATTAGGATTTGGGCTTATACCAATTAAATTTTCCAAATTTAAAGGTACAGAGCTAAAAACATTGAACGATAGTCTTTAAAATCAGGACATTCGATTAAAATATGATAAATGGAATAATGGAATATGCAACATTACATTTTATACAACGTGGTGGATGTTGAAAAGTGTTTGTGAGTAAATCTCGTATGACCGATCCTGAGACGAGTCAATTCGACATCTAAATTCCGTACTTTTAAAACAAGAAAGGATTTAATGGATGATGTTATGAGGTGCAACTTATTGTTTACTTGTGAATTCCAATTTTCTTGCCACAATGCGAAGATATGTTTTTTGACAGCCTTTTTAATATCTGTAAGGGGAACTTTGGGATCACGAATAATAGAAGCAGATTTTGCTGCTGTGTCCGCCATTTCATTCCCAACAATTCCCACGTGACTGAGAATCCAGCAAAATATGACATCAAACGCTGTTGTATAATGTATGCAGTTGGTGTAATATAGTAGTTACAACAGGGAGACAATCATTAAAATTACTCAACTGTTTTAGAACACTCATACTATCGGTATATATGCAAAATTTAAGATATGAGCTAGTTGTTAAAAATTGGAGGGCATATACGATAGCAGTAGCTTCGGCCGCATAAATACAACAAGTATAAAGGCCATAGCTATAAGTGATATTTAAGATTCCACCACAACCAACATTATTATCTGTCTTAGAGCCATCCGTGAAACACGGTGTGTATTTTGAGTATTCAAGGCGGTGGTGAGCAAATAGTTGCTGTTAAATGATTGGAGAAGTGTTGTATTTAATATAATTAGCAAAAGGATTCAAAATAACAATGTTAATAATGTTCCTTGGAGCTAAACCCAACAAATCAGTAGGTACCGGCTGTATATCTGAGAGGTTTGATTTTGAGATAGAAGATTTTCTCCTCTCTATAAAGGGAAAGATATTGTAGGGGCGAGTGACGTACAGTCTCTTTAGGCTAAGTGCAAGTTCAGTTGATTTCAGCGGATGATTGGGAATTGACATTATTTTAAAGAAATAGTTAAATGATAACTGCTTACGTCGCAAGTGAAGTGGTGGTTGTTGACAAATCACATATAAGCTGTGAATGGGTGAAGTTCGGAAAGCACCTGCGCAAATCCGAAGGGCCTGATGGTGTACAGGATCCAGTCTACGAAGAACAGAAGCCCTTGCCGATCCATATACAACACAACCGTAATCCATTCGAGATAATGTGAGGGACTGATAAATTTTGAGTAACATTTCACGATCGGCACCCAAAGAAGTATTTGAAAGTACTTTTAAAATATTTAACGACTTTTCATATTTTTTCTTTAAATATACAATGTGAGAGAAAAGTAAGCTTTTTGTCAAATATAACTCCAAGAAATTTAATTTCATCGACCATTGGTATAGGTGTGTTTCGTATATTGATGATTGGATCATCATAAAGTCCAGTTTTACGGCAAAAATGAACACATTTACTTTTAGTTGTAGAGATTTCGTGTCCATTCCTATCACACCAGGAAACTATATTATTTACATCAAATTGTAATTTTTGTTCGAGTATAGGAATATTGGAACCTTGACAGGAAATCTGTAGATCATCCACATATAATAAACCATGAATGGAAGGTGGAAGGGTATTTAAAATATTGCTTATATGGAGATTAAAAAGAATAACACTTAAAATGCTACCCTGAGGTACTCCTTCAGCTTGTGTAAAAGAACTTGAGAAAGTCGATCCAATGCGGACTTTAAAAATACGTAATGCTAAAATATTCTGGATAAAAACAGGTAGATTACCTCGAACTTCTAACTCAAACATTGTGCGGAGAATACCATGTCTCCACGTTCTATCATAAGCTTTTTCTATATCGAAGAATATAGAAACCAAGTGATTCCGTCTGACAAAGGCATTACGAATATCCGATTCGAGTTATATAATATTACCTAGAGTAGTTCTGCCTTTACGAAAACCACTTTGAAGTGAAGGGATACATTTATTTTTCTCTATCGAGTAAACAAGACGCCTATTACCAGTGTTCCAGTGTTTTACTGAGGCAACTCGTAAGTGCAATGAGTCGATAACTTAAAGGGTTCAAAGGATTTTTTCCAGGTTTCAGTATGGGAATGGTAATAGCTTCTCGCCATAGATTGGTATATTTATGCTCAATCCAAATTCTATTAAACAAGGTAAGTAAGTTATTAAGGGAATCAGTACTTAAGTGATGTATCATTATGTAGCTAATTCCATCTGGACCAGGACTAGATTGTTTAGTTTGAGACAGAGCTCTTAATTCTAATATCTGGAATTCACTTTTGTATGGTAAGAAATTTCTATCATCGAATTTTATAGGAAATTGTTCAGAGTGTTTAACTTGGAGAAAATTTGTATTATAGAATTCAGGGCTTAAAACTTTTTCTAAAGTTTCAGCAAGTTTATTTGCAATGTCACTGGGAGAAGAGTATGTAGCAGTACCGGTTATCAGGACAGGTATAGAAGAATCCTGATAGATCCCATTCACTGCCTTTATTTTCTTACACAATTGTTTATTGGATGTAGATGTAGATATTGAAGTTACATAACGGATCCATGATTCTTTCTGGCTTTGACGTCTTTTTTTATGAGAGAAAAAGCTTTGGCCTTTTTGAAAGCAAGAAGATTCTCCGTGGTTGGATATCTTCTAAATATGCCCCATAGCTTCTTCTGTTCCTTGTATGCTAAGCGACAGGCATTATTCCACCAGGATTTACAATGTTTTTTGGGTTCCAAAGAAGGTTTTGGAATAGCTGTATCGGCAGCACAAATAAATGATTGTGACCTTTCTAACAGCTTCATCAATATCTTCAGTCTTGACCATTGTTTCAGTAATAAGAGCTAATTTTGTGAATAAATTCCAATTTGCTCCATGGTAGCCATATGTAGGTGGTCTTTGCACCATTCTATTACATCCACTCTGGTGTATGGAAAGAGGAAAATGATCGCTGTTATGAAGACCATTTTCAACACTTAAATTCAATGATGGCAGAATTGAAGGAGAACAGATGGCTAAGTCTATGGAGTGAAATGTTTTTGTAATTTGATGGAAGTATATTGTTTCATTAGTATTCAACAGAGACAATTTTCAGAAAGAAACTGTTCAATCTGACGGCCCCTAGTATTTGTATTCAAACTTCCCCACAGGTTATTGTGTCCATTGAAATCGCCAATCAGTAAAAAAGGAGCAGGTAACTGTTCAACTAAATCATTAAGATCTTCCAGGTGGATATTATCAGGTGGAGGAAGATAAATGCTGCAAACTGTCATAAGTGATGTTAAATTTATTCGAATAGCTACTGCTTCAAGGTTGGTATTTAAGGAATGTACAGCAGTAGGGTATTTCTGTGATTAAAATATGCACACTCCTCCAGATGTGGCGTTTTCATTGCAATCTTTTCTATAACAATTATAGCCCTGTATCTGTATAGAGTTTTTGGGTTTCAAAAATGTTTCTTGAAGGCAAACACAGACAGGGTTTTGAGAAGATATTATGTGTTTGATATCCTCATAATGAGAGCGAATGCCACGACAATTCCAGGAAATGAAAGTAGTTATTCTTTAGTTTCTAAGCGCCTTTTTATGGGGTTGGGCATCTTAGTTTTAGATAGTGCCTCACTGAAGGCTTTGTCTTCTTTTAAAAGATGCAAAGAAACTGCATCGGATTGAATAGAAAGGAGAGATTTTCTACTTGCCAAAGAGGACTTTTTAGGGCCTTCTTTAGCCTCTTTTAGTTTCAAGGCCTTAAAAGCTTTGGACCTCGAAGAAGATTCATGTTTTCTGTAAGATGAGACTCAATTTTTTCAGAAATTACAGGAAATTCGATTGGAGGAAAGTTGTATTTTCTGTTTGGGTGGCAACAGTTACTCCTACCTTTTTTACTGTACTTGCATAAGTTATTCTTACAGAGGGAGTTCGAGCTGTTACAATGCGTCTGGCTTCTGGATAGGAGATGTTATTCTTAATTTTAAGTTATTTCTTTTTCTAAAATCCATGTTGGACATAAGCGAGAATAAGATGGGTGATTACCTTTGCAGTTTACGCATCTTTCTTTTGCTTGACAGTCCGAACTCTCATGCCCAACTTCAGCACAACGAGCGCAAGTAATATTTCCTCTGCAAGACATTTTGGTATGTCCAAAACGCTGGCATCGGAAGCATCGTAATGGATTGAGAATATATGGACGTACAGATAGTGACATATAGGCTACTTTGATATTGTTGTTGTTGGTTGGGTTTTGTGGCGCAAGGTCCAAAAAGGACAAGCTGCGCCAGGCTACTTTGATAGTTTCAGGCAGCTTTGGTGTATGAAATGTAAGAATTAGATGTTTAGTGTTGATAAATTTATCACCTCTTTTGATCTTAATTCGCTTGATATTGCAAACTTTTTGACTCTGCAGATCTTGAGATATTTCTTCTTCTGAGACATTTAAGAGATCGGCTGCTGAGATTACGCAGGAAGAGAAATTAAGACGACCCTGGGGTATGACAATGATATCTAGATGGGCTAATTTGTGCATGTTTTTAATGGATATGCTTTGACTAACAGAAGATGTTTCAATGAGTAAATCACCGGCACGTAGTTTTCGGATAGACTTAACTGCACCAAGGTAACCAGATATACCCTTTTCAATAAGAAAGGGAGACACATTTAAAAATGAACCTTTTTTTAATCTTACAATGAAAAATTTAGCATCAGCAAAATCTATTTGTTGCTCCCGAGGGAGAGAAAGAGGAGAAGATACTTCCATGGAGAAATTAAAATATTAGAGGCCTGATGGCAACACCCACCATGGAGCCCTACAAGGGGAAGCAGATAACTGCAACAATGCTAATCAGACCTTATACGCTTTCTATACAAAACTGGTGTGCACTCCACCCTTAACGAGTCGCACAGTTAATGCAAGATCGCTTGATCCATTAGAGCCGATTGGTGTTAAGAGGACCACTATACACCTCCCGTTTACCTGAAGCAGAGGCCAAAGTAATGTGTTGGCCTCCGATGACCTCAATTAACAGGACTCTCCTTTCCATGGACACGGTTCTCCACGCACGGCAAACACGTGGGTGATTTAGTCCCCAAGAGTAGCTATGAGTAGCTATTAGCAACTCTTGGGCAACAGCTGCTCAAGGGGAGCCCTCAACCTAAGAAGCAACCACAATGAGGGAGAAAAGGAAGAAAAGCAGAAGAAAGAAGAGAAGAAAATGAAGAGGACAGATCACTGTGGTACCTCGGGATTGTGACACCCATGTTTACTTAAAGAAAGTAAACCCCCTGAGGGTTGTTCAGAGTAACCAGCTTGTAAGTACTGAAGAAAATCTTGACATTAAATGAGTACACCGACGAGATTGATAAATATTTACAAACTTCACGATTACATCAAATACTGGTTTCATATTCAATGCAGATTTACACAAAACATTTTGATGTATAACTAGGTAGAAAAAATTGCTCCCAGGATATTTTTAATTAAAAATATTTTAAAAAGTTATTTAGATTAAAAAGTTGATAAAAGTTCTCAAATATCTGCACCCAGAGAGAGAACGCTTTTGAAAACGTTCTCTAAGGTTTTTTTTTTTTTTTGTGCCAGTTCGCTTTGAAAGCTGTGTTTGCTATTTCTGTTCAATCGATATTAATTAACAAAAATAGAGAATAAAAACACCAATGTTTTGAAAAATAGGAAGAAAATTTTGACAAAATCGAAAATGAGCATATATATTTCTTTTATATTACTCTGGAACAGGAAATTACAATTTTATCCACGAGATGGAGTTTGCCCATTCCTGCACTACAAGATTAAGTTACAAATTCTGTTGTAAGATGACACTTTGTCGACATTTATTGATCATTTAAAACTTAAAGGGATTATATTTTGCTTTAGTAGAATGTTTTCTGAAAGTTATAAATGTATTTAACTTATCTAATTTACTAATACAGAAAACTTTGATGATTTAATTTTTTAAAATTATAACTAAGGAATATTGAAATCCATAACATTCTCTTCCCTTTTTGACGATAAAATTATTCGGACAAGAAAATAATATAAAGTGAATTTTACACATTAAAGAATATAAAACTGCTCAGAAGGCTGAAGTTTTCGAATAAATTTTAATATTTCGTATAGAATTTAAACCTACTTCTGCAGTTAATCAGACATTCTATAAATATTCATTTAAATAATTTTTAAAAATAATCCTTAACTGCCATCGAACCACATCAGAAAGGTCAAAAGTTAAGATTTTGCATTTCAACATGTACATATTAATCCTGCAACTTGAAAACATTTTACTGGACGAAATTTGAAAGTTCTTTTAATAGCAAGATTTACTTTTTCTAAATTTAAATTTTCCTCAAGAAATTATGCTCAACGATTTAGTTTATAACATTTCAAACAACTGAGAGCAGTTTGGCAAATTTAAATCAAAATGGATCATCAACTGATTTTTAAATAAGTATTAACTTTCTAGAAATTAATCATAACAATCACTTAGTTTTTCTTCTTTAATGAATTCAAGAATTAGTCAAATCCTATGCGTTGAAGTGAAAAAATGAGGGCACTGCTTGAAGTTCATTGAATTTGGAGCAATTATCATACGAAAGTGTACAGGATAGCTCAAGGATGGGGGCAAACTTTTCGAACATGGGCCAAAAATCAAACAAATTAAGTTTTTTCGGAAAGATGAATTTTTTTTAATTTTAAAAACAATATACAAGTATTACAATTTAATATATTAATGAGATGAATGAAATTGTGATTTCATTTTTCAAAATTCCTTATATTGAGGTTCGAAGTGGGATGTACTGATTCTAAGGAACGAAGCTAAATGCTCATCTGTCAGTCAACTTCTGAAATAATTTTTTCTAAGGTTCATAGTTGAAAACACTTGTTCACGTATCTAAGATGAAGCAAACATATCACTGATTTTCTGGGCATGAGATATTAAATTTGGGAAACTTACTTTCGATAATGATTTGTAAAACTAACTTTGGCACATTTAGAAACAATTGCTTGAGATGATTGTTAGATTGCAACTCAATTAATGGAAGCTGCAAATCTGACCTCACAGCTTCACAATTTACGTTGAATGGCATGGTAAAAATATAAAATTCTGCTTGAATGGCACTGAAATCTTGAAATCTGCGTTTGAACTCAAAATGCAGTTTTTACAAGCTATCTTCATAATTCTTAAGGTTCTCTTCATTTACTGAGGGTATTGAATTTAACCTCGGAAAATGAGTTAAGTCGTTCTTACCTAGCTGCCCAGCGAATATATTAAGTTTTAGTTTAAAAGCTTTGAGATGTGACCAAATATCGTCGATAAATTGATTTTTTGCTTGCATCTTAACAGTCAAGTTGTTCACATGACAAAGAAGATCTGTGAAAAATGCAAAGTCTGAAAGCCATTTTGTATCTTCTAACATTTCACACTCGTCAGAGCACTGTTTCTCGTGAAAGAACCACACAATGTAGTCTTTCAGCTGCTAAACTCGCTCGAAAATACATCCTGAACTAAGCCACCTTACATTCGTGTAATACAGTACATCTGAGTATTCAGATTGCACTGACTGAAGAAAATCTCGAAATTGCCTGTGAGTAAGACCACGAGATCGAATAGCATTTACAAGCTTCACGACTGTATCAAGCATGGGTTTCATATTCAAGGCAGATTTGCAGAGCACCTTGATGTATAACACAATATAGAAAAACAACATTGTTCCAGGGATAGTTTTGATTAAAGAGTCCAAGAAATGCAGATTTTTTTCCTGTCATATTTGGTGCTCCATCGGTCGTAATATTACATATATTTGTTATAGGCACTTTCAAAGTTAAAAGCCCTTCCTTAATTCACGAAGAATATATCCCGTTGTAGTTCCCTTTAAGGAACACATGCACACCTGTTCAATAATTTCGAATTCTCATCAACACCTTATAAATAATACTAATTGAGCAGTATTATTTATATCAGTGCTTTCATCCATAGCTATGAAACAAAATTTAAACTGGCCAATCTTTGACTAATTGTGATGCCAAATTTAATCGATGTCTTCCATTCTAGAAGTCTCCGTTTTTCGAGATAAGCTTACAGTCTCAAAATTATTTTTCTTGTCTGAACATAAAACATCACAAACTTGGAGCATGCATTCTTTAACGAACTCTCCATCACTGAGAGATTTATTATTTTTAGCAAAATTGTATGCTACAATGTAACTTGCATGTGTAGCTGCTTCTTGAATACTGTTTACCTTCTTTAAAAAATTTTGCCGGCCTGATAATTTTCTACAAAGGCTTTCTGCATTTTGTTTTTTTTTTTCATATTTGGACATTGCTTCGTAATTGGAATTCTTATGCTTAGATGTGAAATGACAGGAAATGTTATATTCTTTGAAGACTGCTACAGCTTCATTGCAGATAAGACACACTGGTTTATCTTTTACAACTGAAAAAAAATATTTCCATATCCAGTCATCATTAAAAGCGCGACACTCTGAATCAACTTTACGTTTTTTAGTAGCCATTTTGTGGTTGAAATATTTTACGAATACCTAAACAGGAACTAGCTACGATATGTTTTTAATAATTTTACCACAATATATTCACAATGACGCTATATGTCCACAATTTTTCAACACGCAATCAATAATATTAGAACTCGCACCAAAAGAAAAAGCCGCTAGATGGAGCTTAAAATGCGCAGTCTGCCACATGTGAGGTCTAATTCACCTATATTGAATTCCCATATGTCTGCTCCACAAGAAAAAGATAACCCTTGTTGGGGCCATTCTACAGCTATAACAAAATATTCCACTTTTAATTCTTTACCGATTAAAAACTGCCGGTGTTTGCTATTTCCTTCGATTTATGTTTTGTAGAACAAAAATAGAGAAATGTAAACAGATTACCAGCTCTTTGTAAAAAAGGAAGAATATAATATTTAAACCAAGTAGAAAAGGAGATGGATATATATGAATATTTCTTTTAATTTGCCTCTGACCGGCAAATTAAAATTCTATCCGCGGGCCGGACAGAACCTTCCGGCGGGCCGTAGTTTGCCCATTCCTGGAATAGAATACCATTCAGTTGTCCATTTTCAATGCTAAACTTCGTTGTAGTAGGACATTGGACTAATACAGATATCGCCTCTAAATAAGAAAAGTAAGAGTTGGGGCAAAATTTAAATCCATTTCATCTTAAGAGATTTTGGAGTTCATAGAATAAATTCAAGATCATGATTGTTGGAAACATTTTTATACAAGTCTGCTTTTCAAATTGAATGAAATCGCAGAGATAATTTAAAAAGGTAAAATGTATAGAATTTGATTTTACTTTACTGGAGCAATATCCTCAGATGGGACATTGACAAGTAACAAATCTTTCATAAAACTAAGAGCTTAATAATAAAGACTATAATTGTATATTAAAATAAATTTACAGAGGCCAATAAAAAGAGACTTAAATATCATTAAATACTCCATTGTCTTTCCAAGAACCACAACTCTTCACTACAATTTTTAGTGTCACTTAGATTAGGTTTATTTGATTTGTGTGTTTCTCTTTTCTACCCTTCAAAACGTTCAGAAGTTCATTTTCATGTTTCAGAAGAGGATGTATAAATTCGAATTTTGGCATCAATCTTAGATTTATTAGAAGTTGAATTAAATTTCTTTGTGCTACTAGTAGTTAGAGGTATACTTATAGAATTTGAGTACAAAATTTAAGTGTTGAGGATAATGGCAAACTTTTTCTTTGCTGAATTGATGTTTAAGGTTTTGTTTGTTATGTAGAACAGTATTAGACGCCAAAAATTTGTGTTCTGTTTTTTTTTTTTAACATTTTATTGCAGAGGTAAATAGTATCTTACAACTTTTTCCAGGACTCTTTAGATTTGGAAAATGACGCATGTGAGTTAGAACAACTAATATTTGAAAAAAGTGAAACTCATGTCCAGATTGTGTACATTTTCCTCACAGGACCAGTATTCCAACATGCCTGTTAAGAATTAACATATCTTACATTCAGTATTCAGAGGGGATTAGAAATTTAATTAAACTGGTGCCTGGTTGGTTGGGTTTTGTGGCGCAAGGTCCAAAGAGGACAAGCTGCGCCAAAAATTAAATATTAAAGAAAATTGGCAAATTATAGACAAAACCCAAACTCAACTTTAAAAATTTAAAACACAAATATGATTGTATATATTTTAAAATCCAAAAAATATAAGTATATGAAAACAAAATAAAATTCATAAAATTCAAATAAAATTAAGGAAACCAATTTCCCTAAGAAAGGAAAAAAGTAAACTGGTGCCTGAAAAGTAAAGCGACATGTTGGGTGGGAAATACTCTGCAATCCCATCGAATGTTGGAACGACATGATCAAGGAGTTTGTGCTTTACGAAGTTCCATAAAATTTGCTCCCTTTACTTCTACGATGTCTTGGTTAGAACCACGAGATTCGCTTAAAATTTTATGATGCATCCTCTCGAAATGCTACCAAATTTTTCTTCTAAGTTACTGATTATCAGAGCTTAGTTCGAATCTATTTTAACAAGAAGATCTTTAGGTCTTTATATTTTTTAACATTTCATATATTACCAACAGATGTGAGTTGTGTTGAAGAACCTAATTGATTTCATATTTGTTTGTTTTCTAGCAGTCCGCTCTGCAAAAAGTTGTTATTCCAGCTTTTGAAAAGTGTTCAAATTCATGTTACTCGGGACAATGTATTTATTAACTATTAAAAAAATAGTATTATCTTTTTTTATATCTAACCTGAAAAATTTAAATGAATAATTTTAAATTAATCAAAGAAGAAACTTTAATATAGACTAAAACTCACAATTTAGTTCATCTGATGACAATCTTCTCCTTTTTCGTCTGCCTGGAAAATAAAATAAAAAAATGGAATACCCAATTTAACTTGGAATACTTACACATTTTTATATCTCTATAAATGCTACCTTAAAAATGCTTGATATTTTTCCCTTGTTGTCTCAACGCATTACAAATTGTATATATATATATCTCAAATATTGCAATGTTTTATTCGTTCATAAATTGATTCTTTTTCAATGAGAAAAGTACATTTACCAAAGAGAATATCGTAACAATTCCATAAATCAGTCCATAACACAAGATGGGCAAAAACGTTCAGTTCATTCAAATGTTCTGAATAAAAAACTGCTTTTTTACTCCGATGTTTGATTAAATTTCAACAGCTGTAGTTTTTCACATAATAGCTAATTTGCTCGGTCCTGCAATTTTAAAAGGATTCCATGCCACCACAAACACCTATTCCGAAACAGATTCATACCCAACACAAACTGAATCGAAGGTCAGAACACCTACCATTCATCTGATAGTTAGCTTGTTAACCCAGATATTTCTAAAACATTTAAATAAAATTAACTGTAATTACTATATAAATAGTATAATTAAATCCCTCCGTGATGTGAATTAAGAATTATTCAAGTTGATTACAAAGATTTTGTTTAAAAGCTAAAAAATACAAGACAATTCTAGATATGTTAATGATTTCATAATTTTTATATATGTGATGTATAAATCTAAATAATGGGAACATTATGGATTTCCTTTAAACTATTAAACTGAAAATACAGTAGGTAGTTTCGAAAATAAACATCTGTGGGATTAAAATTTTATTTGACAGCTGTATCATACAAGCCAAAATTAAAAATAATTTATTCTAAAAAGTTTTTATCGCGAAGTTTAAAAAACATTACGGAGCCAATAGGTAAAAACAGATACTAGGGAAAAATACAAAAAAATACGAACTTAGAAAAAAAAAATATGTACAGAAAAAATGCAAAAGTTATCAGAAAAATCAAACCTAGGAAAAAAAGATTAAAAATGAAAAGCAATTACAGATCTTAAAAATCAAATATATTTAAATGGGCTGTTTCATTAAACAAGTAATTTAAAGTAGGGTAAAAAATGTAAAATAATGTATAAAATTAGGTCACTCATATAAAATATGGCTTGCACTTAAAATCATTTTACCATATGTTTACAAGATGGTTCATGGAGACAGATATACTTTATCCAAAAGAATGTGATTGATGCTTTGATGTAATGACATTAAAATGCTAGGATGTTCCTAGTCAAATAGAATGTTTAGTTCCCTGTTTGTCCCTGAATCCTAGAATTTTTTTCTAAAGAGCATAAATTGAAAGAAATTAAATTCTTTATATCTCCATAAATGACTAGTTGGAGATTTTGCGTTTCGATTTGCAGTCAGCAAGCTAATAACCAGTATAATACTGACATGTTTATGCATGCATATATATATATATACATACATATATGTATACATACATATATGTATACATACATATATATACACATACATATATTAAACACACTAATAGAAATTCAAAAACCCTTAGGACAGTTCTTTAGTGAAAAGAAGATTTTGTTAACTAGGAAAGTCTTAGGAAAATGAAGATGCTTCACGTGCTCCTACCTTCAGTGTAACCTGAAAATTCACAGATGCGAAAACACGTAATTACAGCGAGCACTAAGAAAGACAACTTAAGCAGTGTAGATATATCAAACATAAGAAAAGCTTATAATGGAGTACATATAAATATTACTTTTAATGTGTCTCCTGGCGTTCGATCCATCAGTAAAATGAAAACGTTATGATAAAATTATGACGATCTAAAAATTATCTTGACTATAGTGTAAACTTTAGTTAGGAAAATGCAGCTAAAAAATCTATTTACAAGCAGAGAATCACATGGTGGAATACACGACAGCAGTCTCAATTTGAGTCTAGGTTAAGACTAGCTTCCTCAAAGAGATTCGATTTCTTAGCAAAAGAGAATAAAGAGTGGACAGATTTTTAATACCTGCTTTTGAAGGGAATAATTTCTGAAATTTTGATGCAAAGAAAACTGGTAGTTATCTATACAGAGACAGCTAATAGATGAGGTATGAAACGACAAAATACATTCTCAAAGTGTCTTAAGGTGAATCGAATCAGACCTAGAGCAAACTGATTCAGAATTATAAGCCACTATTATCAATACAGAAAAGCGTAATTCACTAATAAAACCTGAAATTTGGTTTATCATTACATTAAGTACTTAAAAACATTAGCATATTTAGTTTTTAACTTACCCCAACGGAAAGAAAATCAATTTTCTATTTAAAATTACCCAAATATGCTGAATCTTGTTAAAAACAGAAACATCATGAAGGCAGATACTGCGATAACGATGCAGATCCCATTTTTCAACAAAAAAGAATGCAACTGCTTTTTGTGAGCCAAAATGAATTATTTTTATGACACTAATCTGCAATCAATCTACCGAGGACATTACAAAATGCAATACTGTTTTTTTTTTTTTAACAGCTGATCCAAAGAGGTTCAGTTTCAGTTCAGTTCAGATATTAAAAATTTGATCGAGTGCTTGCAACTTTTAACCTGCGGAATAAGCATAGTTGATGCAAAGTATGGAGTTTAAAATATGAGGTAATATGGGAATTAAAATAACATGCTTTTAGTGATTAGGAAATGCTGTGACTTTCAAATGTTTCTGCTGAATAATTCGCAAAATATTCAAATATTTGGGCTGAATTTTTAATTAGAAGTGAAGGAAACAAATTTACACTTAAGCGTTACAAAACTGGAAATAAGTAATTCTCACGCTTTCTTTATTCACTTTTTTGTATTTCAGAAAATATTTTGCTATTCAATTTGATTCATAAATATTCTTGAACTATTAAAACATAGGCTGGCAAATATAAGGTGTTTGGCAATAACGTCTTTATTAATTAGGATGGTGATATAATGTACAGAATAAGCATTTTAGTCTTTAAATTCCAGAATTTCTTTTTAAGGCAAAAATAAAATTCTATCTCTGAAATCATTCCGCTTTAATTTAGTGATTTGTGAAATGATTATACTACAGGTACTCCTCCAAAATTATGTACACAACCGGCTTACGGAAGTTTCTACCAATTGATCCATAGATCAAAATTATACTTCAAGCCTGAAGCTTTAATATTGATATTCAGAGCTGACATTTAATTTAGCATATTTTTATTATTAAATTCAATATGAACTCTTAGAAAACTTCAAATTGTGTACAAGCTTCAAATAATCGCGTCCTTACAAGAAATAGAAAATATTTAAAATTATCAAAAGTTAAAAGATTTTGAATCTATTTACGCTGACATATATATAGATTTTCCATTGAGTGATTGTGATATTAATGATCAGAATTCAGCTTGTAACTCAAAAAATCATTCTCTTGTTAATAATTCATCAAATGTATTTAATTCTCAAGATAATATCCATTATCAGACCAGATCTGGACGTGTTGTAAAATTTCTATCACATGAAGGATTATTATAGATTTAAAAACTAATTGGGTGATGTACTTAATATATAAAAAATTGTATTCAATAAATTATAATTTGTTAAGCTGTATCTCAAGAGAGGCCGTTTTTAGGAACTTGGTTAATGTGCTACAGAATTAGAACGATCTGATGGAATTAACTTAACATTGTTATTATAACTAATAAAAGTTATGTTTAATCTCTTGATTATCTGTCTTTAATAAACAAACATTACACTAGACACAAACCAGCACAATTCAAAACGCAGGACTAGCCATACAGCTATCTATACAGGTGAGAAAGCATCGCTCTAATAAGCACCAACCGTTAGCCTGAAAACAGACTTGTTTTAGCGAATTGTTTACAGAGAAGATAGTCAATGGGAGTACAGGAAAATCCTATGATATCAATTTTTCTTTACAAATTACACGACCCATGAATGGAGTGAAATGCCAAAATAAATATAGTGAATACGAGCTCTAGATGAAACATAAAGAACTTCAAGATAAAACAAGCAATTCGGAAGATTTTATCTCAGCGCCAACAAAGGAGAAAGAAACACTAGAAAAAAAGAAAGTTGGTTGGTTGGGTTTTGTGGCGCAAGGTCCAAAAGAGGACATGCTGCGCCAAGAATAAAACTTTTATTTTTCTTTCATTTTTTTTTAATTCATTCATTAAAAAAAAACTTTGTATATAATATTATTAAAAATTTATTTGCCTATATATAATTACATTAATAAAACGTAAAACATAACTTAGATAAAATTTAAAAAACCTATAGTCCTTAAAAAGGCAAATAAATTTCTGTTGTTAAAATCATGACATGAAATTAAAATATGTTAAATTGTATATGGTTCACAACACTTTTCACACCATGGATTTAATTCACTTAAAAACAAATGTCTGTGTGTGGAACATGTGTGTCCGATACGAAGGCGAGTCAATTTGACATCGGCTCTTTGTAACGGTAAAACTGACGATTGAATGAGGTATGGGAAGATGGTACGCAATTTGTTTGTGACCTGCATATTTCGTAACTCCTGCCAGAGAGAGTTGACAAATCTTTTTACAGAAAAAAGGAAAGATACTTATTTCTAGATACTACTTTAAGACCCAGCATAAATTATTCGTTTTAGAATTGCCGTTTTTAGATGTTTGGTTGTGTTTTGTGGCGCAAGGTGCCGTTTTTAGAGAACTATTAGCAGTGTAAGAAGAGTCACAAGCTCACCAAGTTTGTAGTGTGTATACTGAAGAGTAATGAAAAGAATCACTGTTAAAAGGCATTTGGCAGTCGCATTACTAGTAGAAGTGAACTAGTTGTTTGCTAAAAAAACGTGTGGAATGTGTTTGTCAAATATCTAAATAGGCCACAAAGTTATTATAGCTGATGTTTAAACTTTATGAATTTGCAGAATTATTCAAGTATTTTTCATGCGTATACTACATACAATATTTTGAAATTAGTTTCATGTGAATAAATCAAATATGCAAGTGCCTATACACCCAAGGCTAACATACATGATTAAGCATGCATTCGTGTGATGAACCGAATGCACAACATGAAATTGCCATTTAATAAAACATAACTTTATACAATAAGGCTAAAGCAATACTATATTTCTTCACTTTTTATTATATAAAATGCATTAAATAAAAAACTGGAATTTACCTGATGATGAACATGGCTGATTCGGATCGAAATCATCATCTACTATGTCATGATAAATGGGAGAAGTACTGGGATCTGAAAGTTTTCAGAATATAAGTTCGAAGAAAATTTGTCATTCACATGTTAACTGGCAATACTATCCATAGTATGCTTAAATACATTTATCTGATAAGATATAAGTATAAAAAAGTATGAAACATTCTTGGTATAAATTTTTCCGACACACACAGGAGATATTTATACTTGTTAGTTTATAGATCTGAACTTTTCATAAAAATGAATGTATAAGGAGAAATTTTTTTACAAATTAAAGTCATTGCTAAAAATTGCCCAATCTGTAAAAAATTCAATTTATGGAGGAATAAAATTACGAATTTAGCTTTAAAAAGTTTACTTTATTATCCCAAATTTAATGAATGGTTTAAGAAACCAGAAGTTTTATTTCAAAAGAATCATTGAATATTTTCTCTAATATTTCTAATCTATTTTCTTCTAATATTGCAATTTCTTCCTTCTTTATTTCATCATACGGTTATTGATCGAAAATAATCGGAAAGTTCATTGCAAAAATCATTTCATATGCTAATCACTTTTGCCACTTAATGTTCAATTTTGCTCACAAGTTTTTATCAGACCACAGCTAACAATAGATTCCCCATACTAATATAAAAATCCAAACTCAAGGGGGAACTCTAAGACAAAAACTGTTAAACCAAAGTGAACTAACTATTCAGCTGCTTTTTTGGTTCATTTCTCCAATTAGTGTTCATAGTTAAAAAATTCCCTTATGATAATGACATTCCAGGCCCCCAGAATATCACTCTGTACATAAAAACTATCCTCGATATTTTGACAGATATTAAACTAATCATCGCAATTGAACAATGTCAAGAGTGAGTTTATCTAAAGAACTTTAAGAGGGAAAGAGTATGGTAATACATTCATTAACTTCAACAAAGAAATATTCTGCTGCACAAAAAGTTCTTTCGGATATTTTATATTCATATTAAGTCATCTTGATGGTTGTCTAAAAATTACTTTTTCGTACGTCTTTCTTTTAATTTTCCTAGGAAAGAATTTGAATGTTATTCGTTTAAGCGTAAACATAAATCATATGTTATGTCCCCATTTGGGCGATTTCTCATAAACCCACTTTCAATCTTTGGAAAGAAAAACTTTCCTAAAATTATGACCAAAACTTTGATTTTCTGATTATGGTTCTCTTTTGCACTTTGCACAAAGTGTTAAATATCAAGGTGTCATTCTTGACCAAAAATTATCGTGGAAAAAGCATAAAATTTCTTTCTATAAAAGATGAAAATATTAATTTCTTTATCGAATTGCCAGAAGTACATTTGAGGTAAGCTACTATGTCAAAAATTGCGCTAAATTAGCGTACATATTTATTTTTGGTAACAAGAAAAATGGTAAATTATGTAATTTTTCTAAAAAGAACTTAATATTAATATTTACAAAATAAAAATTTACTGACGAAAATAATTCAAGTATTGATATTTCAAAAACTGACCATCCTATTCACATCATTTAGTTGAAATTTGGCACTGTATATCTGTGACAAGTTTATCATACTGTGGCTGGTACGAGCTTATTGCAATGCACAAACACAAAACTAAATGTTCATCTGTTAAATGCGACCAATGCTTGTTTTTGTTCATGGTTGAAAACGCAGATTCGCAAAGATACCTCGATCCAAAGTATGACTTCAAATACAAGATCAATTTGTAAATATTTGGAAAAGTTTCCTCAGAAATTAATTTCTAAAAATCAGTATCGCTAAATATGGTCTGGATTTAAGAAATATATCGCATCTTAATTTAATAATTTCTTCCTCGACCGTGATTCATGTGATATTTATTAAATGTCCTATTTTTTCAGATATCCATCAATGTTGACATTTTCATTAAATGGAAATATCATAAAATTGATTATTTCTTTCAACCTAATTAAGTCAGCGAATCTTCTTTCAAATTCTTCAAACAAAACAAATATTAATCGAAATCTCTAGCTGTTTAATACGCCATAAATTCTTGTGATTATAAAGAGGACTATTCAAATGAGATTTAATGCGCTTTTTTATAGATAGAACAAATTTGGCATTAGTGTTTTTTTAATAACTATACTAACATTTGTTATTTTCAACAGCACAAATAGAATACAGTTTTCAGGCAGAACTTTTGTATCTTGACATCAAATGGATCAAGGATAATGGAACAGAATCACCAAAATATATCTTACTCCTTCTGATTCTTAAACTTTTTAAACAGAGTATTATCAACACGTAAAATCAGTGACTGAAACCCTAGAAAACAACTTAAAAATAGAATTTAAATCCGTTTTGCTTATACTCATGGACATAACTGATTTCATGAAAATGAAAGAATACTTTTAGTCCCTTTAAAAAATATCCCTTAAATTTACCCATCTGTGAATCTCTGTCACCATTCACATCTGTGAATACTTTTTTAAAGAGTTATTGAAAGTCAAGTCCTTTCATAATAAGCAGCTTTTATGCTATGTGAATTTTAAATTTTCGCAGTATATATCTGGTCATGGTAATTTATAGGTTACTAGTCCCGTTTCAATTTAAAATCAAATTCTGGTGAATATTCATCAACAGTACCTCAAGATTTGAGGAACGTGTAATTTTCTCTTTCCCTACCTTTGATTACCCCATATTATGCTTACAGAACGAATTCAAAATGTCTGGCTTGATTTGGCCATTGAAGTAAAATTTTGTCAACGCAAATAGCTCTTCCCTACTTTCGTCTGTTTTATTTTTTCATGCAACATTTTTTAAAGTAAACTTCTGTAAGCAACGCGTTACAATCTCATCCGTGGCCAAAGATGTACAAGTGCTTAAAAATATGATCATTATCTTAGTTTGGCAATATATTGATTAAACTACACTGATTAATATTATAGTTATTGAACCAAATTTCAATTTCCTATTACATTTATCTCTCACCCAAGTAATCACCCTCTGTTCTTAATAAATTTAAGAAAGTAAGCACAATTCGATAACTATATTCTATAATGTTCCATAAGGAAATTATGAATTATGTTTAAATACTTGTATGTATTTATATATATATAATGCACATTTACGCACAAGATTAAACATACATTCAAACATTTAATTAAAAAAATACCATGTGTCAGTCAATGTAAGCTTACCTTGTTGGACTGGAGCTTCAGTGCTCACAATGTTTAAAGGTGCATCAAAATTTGCTGTAAAGTAAATTCCTGTTAATTTATAATCTTAAAGAATTAATACAAATCATTTATGAAGAGTTTAAACATTTAATTCAATATTGAAAACTATGTTATGTAAACTTTTTATGGGCAACAATTATATAATGAGAATATACTGCAACACAAAACAAAAAATATCCTTTACAGTTGGTTTAATACTTTCTGGATTAAAAATTTCATGTGAATTAAAAAATTAGTATTCTACTTGTAGCACTTATAAATTAAAAAATATTAGATTACTGTTTGAAGATTAAATGCGAATAAATCTCTCATACTTAAATAACAGATGAGAGTTTTTAAATTTGTATGTATACTTTATAAATGAATTTTTTATTGATGATGCAAGTTCTGAGAAGTAATAAACTAAAAATTGCTAAATAGGGGAAAAAAAAAAAAGCATCTATAAGTGTATAAAATAAAAAAATCTATAAAATAAAAACTTTTAAAAATTCAGGTAATCAATATCTTCCTGTCCTTCAGTGTTTTCATTCCAGTATTTTCTCTCCATCAATACTTGATCTTTAATTATCAATTAGGATTGAGTTCAGGATCTTGTATTTGTAAGATTTCAGGGTATAATTGTATTAGGTATTTTTAAACACGACCATTATCTTAATTTGACAACATGTATTGTACTCCGTATTTCTTAATAAGCATTATTATAGTCATTAGACTTATTTTCCTATTTCACACACATTTGGCTATAACATAATCTTCCTCAACACTTAATAAATTTAGCAGTAAGCTCTAACGCTATTGAACAATATTCTATGTTTTATTATGAAATTATTCTTTATTATGTTTAAATCTTACTTATATATAATTTGAACATGAACCATTAAATACACATTTATTCATTTACTGACAGTTTTCGAAAAAGAAATTGGAAAGTGTGAGGTACAAAATAAGCTTACTTTGCTCTTCTGATGGTTCAATGCTGATTTTCCATGATGCATCGAAATAGCTGGCTGTAAATAAAATCCCATTAATTTATAATTCTTAAAAAAATAGAAATCTTTATTGGGTCATTTTATCAGTTTAAACTTTTAATTGAATATCAACATTAATATTGAGCATAATATTTTAAGAGCAACAAATATTACGATATAAAAATACCATAGCATATTAGGAAAACTATTGTTATTGTTGGATTTAAAACTTCCCAAGTAGAGATTTTGCATCAACAAATAAAAAAATTGTTTTAATTTTGATTCCTCTGTAATAAACTATCAAGAATTAAATATAAATCATGCATGAAGATTTAATACGAATAAAATTTAACACTATTATGGTAGTGAGAATTTTACACTTTAAATTTGTATAGTGAGTTCATATATTTTTTTCTTAATACATCACTCTTAATTATATAATAATTTAACTGGAAGAATAAGAAACTTAGAAAAATATAATAAAAGGAAAATATCTAGATTTTTTATTACAGAATTGTTAAACAATGGTAAAGTAAAATTTGTTAAGCATTTCATATCGGCATTTCAAGCTTAGTAGCACTGAGAAGTACATATAAGAGATGTCCTTTATGAACATAATTTAAGCAATTTTAGAAATTTGATGGAAATAAGATTAAGGAAAACTCTGAATTATGAATTATTGATATGCCCGATATTGGAATGTCATTGTTACTTCAGAATACCAAATGCGGGAGGAAAATTATAACTGATAAACTAATCTGCAGAAAAATCAGAAGCGCAGCTAAAGACAAATAATTTTATGCGATTTTCTCTATTGCTGATTGCAAGGACATGTTTTCTTTCATTACTGGTATGAACGACTCTCTAAATGAATCTCGAAAAGTAAATTTTTCATATTTATTCATATTTCCATACTTATGGCGTAACAGTAGTTTCAGGCAGCTTCTCATAAGAACAGCAAAGTGAGACACCGTTCGACGTGGGCAGCGAGTAGGAAGAGCATTCTCCCTTCCTTGGTCACTGGAGCTCCAAGAACTGGGGACATGTCTACTTTAACCTTTTGAGTGCTGAAGAGTTTTCTTATG
>JAPDSC010123222.1:543121-555389 GCA_026290005.1 Latrodectus geometricus | reverse complement strand
TATCTGTCTTTGTTTTTTTTCATTGGCCTGCTGATAGCTGAATGGTAAACGTTTCTGACTCCTGAGCTGCTGATCTCGGGTATGACACTCGATTTGGGCGTAGATGTTTCTTTTTCCGTGTTTCCTTGTTCTTTCTTCTGAGATAATGAACGAATGTGGCCCACCCTATAAAGGAGTTAGTGTGACAATACTATACTTCTCGTGACTTCGTTCATATCACCTACTAGATATCAAAAAATGATTCACAGATTATACGAAGTTAGTCCATTTTCACAACCTGTAATTCACAACTGTATGGACCAAACAAAAAAAAACAACAAATAATGTTAGAGAGAAATGTCACCTTTCAATGAACATAAATCTAAAACTGTATGATCGATACTTAATGATATATCAAATACTACAGTAAACGAGCTATAAATATTGTGGCTTTCTTTTTCCTTAACCTAATATTTTATGCAAAACATGCATTATTTAAAAAAAAACATTTAGAAATGGAATTTCTAATTTTAAATAACTTATCTCAAATTCCAAGGACATAATTCATGATTGTGTGAACTTTATAAGCAGTTTTACAACATTATGTCTCTAATAAAGATATATTATTTTAATTCCATTAATACTTTTTTAAAAAATTTAAATTAAACATGAAGTAATTTCAGTAGAATTTATAAAAATATTGCAAAACTTTTTAAAGTACAGTTTTTTCATTTCTTTTAATTCGTAATCAAGTGGTTTTCTAATACTTTTTTTTTTAATATTTTCAACTAACATTTTTTATTATAATTTAAAGGCATCGAAATTTCACGCAACAATTAGATAAGAATAAATGTACACACAATAAGTAAAGCAATCAGTCTACTTTATTCAGTAATGTGTTTATGAATAGATGTATTGTAATTAGATGTATTGTACTCTTAATGAGAGATTTTCAGGCATTCAGATGATTATAGTACATCATTCGATGTATTTAATAATTTGTGTATAATAATGTAATTTGAAACTCTTTAAACAATTTTTAATAAAAGATTAAAATTTTAATGCAAACTTCATTTCGCAGTAAAAAAATGTACCTACTCAATAATTAATGCTGGTTTTACTATCCGTCAAATCAAATTACAAAAGTATTTTTAAGAACAATAACACATAAGCAAATGATTTCAATATTTAAGAAAAGTTTTGTAATAAACTAATGAATAAATGGAAATAAGGTTCCACAGCATTTTAAAAATAGAAGGCTAAATATTTATTTTCACAGATATTCCTGAATTTATCACAGATTTCATTAAAGACTTAATAGCATATTAAAAATAGATTTGATGGTAATGAAAATAAAAACATGTACCTTTTCTCAAATCAATCATTTTCCCCTTTGGTCCATAAGTTGTTGAAAAAGATTGTTCGACTAATTTCCCTTAGAGATTTCTATAGAGTCAAATAACACAGAGTAGAACCACCAGCCACAGATCATTTGTAATAGTTATGAGCGAAAGACTTTACAGACATTTACTGACATCATTAAACATTAAGAGATCGTTTGTTAACACGCTATGCCAGAATCAGCTGTCATCATTCCCCTGTTTGTAATAATATTTTGTGATTCTCTGTCATCATCATGGTACATATAAAAGGAAGAAAAGTGAACAACTATTGCAAGTTTAAAAAAAGAAACAATGTGAAACTGTCACAAACAGTTAAATTCAAAAGGCATTTAGAATGAAATTTTCATAATAGTAGTCAGAAGATTTGATACTTGCACAATGAGCCACAACGCAAAAGATAATCAAAGAAATGGAAATCGTTAGGAGTATTCATAAAAATAAAGATGCTACTCATGTAAACAATAGAAATATTTTAACACAGAAGAAATTCATTGTATGAATGACATACCTATACGAAATGTCTCAAGGGAAAAATATACCTAAGAATAATGTTCAATAATGACTACTATTTCATTCAGTATTTAATTTGAATTAAAATGCTTCAGTGGTGAATAATAATATTTTTCCAGCTCTCAAAGATAATTGATTTCATTGAATACATAAGTACGATGCAGAAACAACAATACTTCAAAGAACTTAAATGTGCATAAAAATGTAAATATGAGAAAAATTGATTCATTTTACAAAAGAAAATTCTAGAGTGATAGCAGTAGACACCAAATAACAGCTTAAATAAATTTTTTATTGTAAGAGGATAGAAAAGCTATTTGTTATATTTTAGAATTTTCGGAGTCAACAATGCATAGGAAATAGATTACTATTGTTTAATATGATTATACTTATTTTCTTAGTTCAAATACTTCAATTTAATTAAGAAATTATAACAATAAGATTCGTAAGGAATGTTATAATTAATATTCTAATCTAATTACAAGTTCTAGTGTTAATGGTTGATTCTCAATTTTCATTATAATAGTTGAGACGGTTAATAATAGCCGTCTATTGGGAACTTTCTCAGTAAATGCACAGTCATACTTGAGAAAAATGTAAAATATAATTCTGTAAATATTTTATTAATAATAAAGTAACAATAAATAAAATTTTTTAGTCTTCTTCATTATTTTTTTATTTTTTGTTCTATTATCACCTTGGTTACATGACTGTAAAATCCTATTTTAACCCATCGCTTTGTGAAAGTGAAAAATAAACGGTTACAACGTTTACTCGTCAACCCAAATTACATGATTTCACGTGATTTTGAATATTGCGATGCCGAATATATTAATGTATTAGATGCCTTAAAATAAAATGCTAGAATGTTTATTTTATTCAATTTACAAGAATTTACATATTAAAATATAAAAAACTAAAACGTGAAAAAAACAATACTGCTTATATTTCCCTAATATTCGCATATATGATTGTTTTTATAATATTTCTTTTCAATTAATTTAACAATATAGCTAAATCAATAACTTAAGTAACGTCATTTTTTTAATTCCCCTTTGAAAATTTATTGTTTTTTTTAATGCTTACTCTATACTTAAGACAAAAAACTCTCAATTTTTTAGCTTATATTCAAATTAAGAATAAATAATTTGAACCATAAAAGCATCTACTCGTTCTATTTGAATCCAATCATGGAATCCTTTCATTTATTTAAAACTCATTACTTTAAAAAAAGCAAACATACTTTTAAAAAAAGATACAATTGTTTTCTAATATTCGTCAATAGAAATTATAACGTAATGTTTAAACTTTATAGATTTGTATTCTAAGTAATCGTTTAAAATAAAAATATTTTCTTTTTATATGCTTGGAAAGAAAAATATTTCTTTTACTTCATAATTCTAATAGAATTATTTTTAAAATATTTGTCCTTGGATATAAGAACACAATTATTTGTTATTTAAATATTGAAAAAACTATATAATTTTATTTAAATTTTATTTAATAAAAATAATTTAATTTATTTTAAAATAATTTTTTGCAATCTCATTTTAAAAATTATTTTTGGTATTGATTGTCATAGAATAACAAACATTAGATATGCAGTTTGAAAATCGTTATATTAAAGAATCCAATTTGGCTTAGTAATTTGCTGATATTGGCACCACATTTTCTTTTTGCAATGAGGTGGGCCTAAATAAGATTAAACAGCTACCCCTTAAGAAAAAGATAAATAAAAATTGTGTTAAAGCATACTCTTTGTATCGTTATTAAAATACATTTTCATTTTCTTATTATGAAAAAAATAACAATTGTTTGATTAATATAGACGGAAAACATTTCTCCTACAAATTACTATTTTCAAGGATGAAAAACAGTATTGTTCTGCTGCTTTCAACCATACAAAAAAGTGATAAAATGTTTTAATATCTGCACTCAAACCGAAAGCCAAATAAATATACATTTATCCAATATAGTTATCTTGAACAAGTATGGAACGAATCATGCCCTATAAATGAATAATTTCTTCAGTTTAATCATCTAGTTAATTAAAATACCAATCTTAAATAAAGTGTTTTTTCAAATTCTATATAATTTTCATTTTAATATTATAAAAAATTTTCCCACGAAGAAAAACAAATTTAAGCATTATTCATCTATCACTAAAATAAAGATATTTACAACCACGTACTGCATTTTGAAGTTTATTTGCTGTAACATAGCTTTTCTTTATAGAAATTCTGAGAAAATGTAACTTGCATTTAATTTTCCCAAATAATATTTTATTTACAACGTTTTGTTCTACATAGACATTCAAAAAAGATTTAAATTTAAAATACTGAAAGTTTTTACCAATGAAAATATATATACATTCAATAGAGTTAAGATTAAAATGGAAAAATTAAGTTATAGCAAATTGAAAATAAGTAAATTAATTTTTTTATATTTCTTGAAAAATAATTCATTTCACAGTAAATTATTTTCTTAGAAGGATATGAATATAAATAAATTCATTCGGATAATATCTTACAGTAAAAAACTTACATTTTTTTCAAAATTAATAAAAAAAACTGAAAATTAAATTATATATTTTGTAAGGTGATTATGATTTTCAAAAAATGTATATAAATTGTTCAAAATTAAATTTTATTATTTACTTTTTTCTTAGTATTATATAGTTAGTTTACACTTTTTTTGTGCATGTCTAAAACGTAAACAGATTAATAATATCAATATATTTTAAGCACTTACATGAAAATCATAGTCTCAAATTATAATAATTTCCTTTTCTATGAAATTTGCAAAATAATTAATTTTAGCAATTAATTGTGAATAATTAATACCTTACAAGAAAAACAAGAAAATCAGTCAGTGAAAGAAATTTCGACTATGTTTTAGACGTGGACCTAAAAGGAAGGAATAAATAGAAAATGAAGATATAGTAGTTGTTTCTAGTTCAAAAAATATTTAGAATTTAGTGTTATTTATATTGTGAAAGATAAATTTAAATAATATTTTCTGAATTAATAATTTAAAAAGTAAATGATTCTTGGTTAAAAAGTAAATGATTCTTGGTAAATGATTCTTGATTATATCTAAAATTTAGATTTTATGTACCATATTTAAGTGCATCTTGGCCATTCTTGCTAAATTTTCATATGAAAAAGAATAATCCAGACGATAATCGAGACTTCCTTCATATATATCTTCATTTCAAAACAGCAGGTATACATACCTTCAATTTAATAAACTAAGTATACATATCTTGTGTTAAAGTTAATACTACTACACGTGCTTTTTATAATGGAAGTTTTTATTACAATTCGAATTTGAAAAAAAAAAAAACAGAAACAAACTGTCAAGCTCAATTGATACAAATTAGGCTGCCTCTAACTTTAGTTACACCTATAGCCCTGGCCTTTCCAATGAAAGAGCTAATGTTTTAAGGTTAGTAGCTGCTTTTATGGGAAACTATGATTTTAATTTTTCGTTCTACTATGGGATTGTATTGTTGAGTTTTCTTTACAAGCTTCCTTTATTAATTCTATGCACTTTACCAATGTGTTATGATCCTTGCCATTTTCATGTCTTTTTGGTTGATGACTTGTTGAATGTATTCTATTATGTGTTGTCAAAAGTTTTTGCACTCAGTAATTACAGGGCATGGAGTTCAAGCTTGTTGAAAAATAAATGCTTGATTGTCTTGGGAAAGATCATATGAGGAAGCATCCTTTTGGACTATTTTCTCTATTTATATTCGAACAGTTATGCCTCCATTTATCAATCTATCTCAAATTTTATATTTTGATGTCATGAAAGCCAATGTTTTGATACTAATTGGCTATTTTGGATGTATTTCGCTAACTTTTCATGATATTTATTTCAGGTTTTATCAAGTGGGGAGAATTTAATCCCTTTATATCCCCACAGAAATATCTTACTGTCTATATAATACGAGTCAGATTAATTTAAACTTTTCAAATTTTGTTTTAGAAATAATCAATTTTTCAAGAAGTTCTAATGTTTAGCTAGAATTTCCTGTGTGTGGATTGATTAGTTCTTGTACTAACCTTTGCTTTTTTTACAAAGTTCCATATCCTCCTTAACCATTTATCACAGTACTATTACAGTTTTTATGACGCAAGATTAATCTTTTAATTTTCAATTATAAGTTGACGTTGTGCATATTTTTCAGTTCTTAGAATTTTTGTTTCTTGGTAAAAAAATCTTCTTATACATCTTTAAATATTCAGAATTATTTTTTTCATTAATTTCTTTTATATTTTTCATTATTTAGTTGTATTGTAACAGAATAATTTTATTTTATTTTCTGGGAGATCCTTTAAATGATGTAAGGTTAATATTTTAAATCTTCGTTTTTCAGTTGATGTTATGCATACTTTTCAGTTCTTATGACTTTCGTTTTGTAGTGACAAAATCTCCTTTTGATTCCTTTCATTAATTTCTTTTATATTCTTCATTATTTACTTGTATCATAAAAGCATTATTTTAAAATGTTTATTGAGAGAGCGTTTAATTATTTGTACTATTTATAGCTGAATTTATTAAGCGTTACAGTCTCATCAAATGTTGGAATATAATCGAAGCAATCAATTCACTAGAAATTGCCTAAACAAACAGAAAAATGTCTTATTTCGAACTCTAATGAATGATATTACAAATGGTTCTCTTTTGATTCAGATTGATTCTTACTGCTTCTTCCAGATGTTTTTCTTTATCAGATCTCAAAAGCTCAGAGAAGCTATTTCCCATCAAATTATACATTCAGGCTGTTTGTTTCTAGTGACTTTAAAAAAATGCCGACAATAAAACGGTCTTTATTGCTGTCTATTTTTACATTAATCTTCCTATCTAATTATATTCCAAAAAAAGTTATTGAAAAAAGACTTCTACATCAATAATCGCCATTTTTAAAAGTGCATCGCCAATTCAATATATTACAACAAATAAAATTAAAATTTGGAAACTTTAATAAATAATTAAAATAAAAAACTTAACATTTGTGTCTTTTATAACCAATTAGTATTTTGCTTTTATTCTACTGATGTAAGACATAATAGAGTTAAAATATTTCAAATTATTAAAAATACCATTCAACCTGTCTATTTTCACATTTTACCAGTATTATTATAAAAATAAAATCATTTTATATTTTAGAGATATTGCTTTATAAAATTTTATGCCAGAATTAAATTGAAACAATATTATTTATATTGTGTCAAATAATTTTCGTCAATGAATTTGTGTATTCATTCACTAAATAGTAAAAATACAGCAATAAATTTTCATTGCTGTTCCTTAAAACTTTTTTTACAATCACATGAAATCTCATTTAGGTATTTACCTAAATGAGACATACCGTATAGTTTTGTAAAATGAATGCACGCATTCATTGGATAAATATAAAATTTATATTAAAATTTGAGGAAGAAATTTGCATTCTTGGTCTTTAAGTATATTTTTACATCATAATCATATCTCATTCATGAATCTTTTATATATCAAAGACATAGAACAAATTTTTAAAATTGAGAAATAAGAATAATTATTTATTTTTAATAATGTAATGTAATTTGATCACATTTTGCTGACATCTGTATATATAAAATCCTGCAATATATATATATATATATATATATATATATATATATATATATTTTACAACAGTTTAATAATTCAAGTTTATTTGAACTCACTGTGAAATTTTTTTTTTGTGTAAGGAGGGCTTCTTAAAAAGTGGATTTATTCTCAACTCGCAAGGGAGAAAACATGGAAAACTCCCTCCCATTCTTCATTTTAAAATTGTATACTAGTTTGTTGAAGATAGAAAAAAAAGATACCGGTCAATGGATCTACTTTCTTTATACATTCTCACAGTGAATTTGTTTTTAAAAACTAATGAACTATATTACTTTGGATTTTCAAAAAATTTCATTTTCATACAAAGCACCAAATGTGTTTACTCTTTTCCCAATATGTTGCCTGTCGAAAATGAATTGTAATTCCAAGGAAATGAATCCTGAATTCATGGTATAAAGACTTCATAATTTAGGGTACTTTTCAAGATTTCCTGACCTCATTCATTATGTTATCTATACCTAAGTTTTAATTCTATGGTGCAAAATAGATATTAGAGCCAAGCTTTGTAAACAGCAAACATCACTAAAGATGGTTATTATCATCCGTTTTTGGAATTGCAATTTTTCTCTGAAAATGGGATACATATTTCTATTAGAAGCTGCGGCTTGCGAAAGCTATAAAACTTGGCAAGCTCTAGTGTTATTACAAAATATTTGACATAACAGCCATGTGTTTAGTGAAACAAATACGACTTCACCCGGATACGATATTAAAACTGTAGCCTTGGAACATTTTACAAATATACAATTTTACAACTAATTACCACACAAATAGTTTTCACTAAGTCATATATTTGCATATTTCCTGTCTTAAAGGAGAATCACTTCGTCACGGAAACTACAACAAAATCTGGTTGTAACGCTCAGGGCCATCAAAATCCCTCATAAATCAACCAGGATGTTGTTCGGCTGCTTGCATCATTTTCCAGGAGAAGGTGGCGTGGGTGGCTCGCAACAAGATTGTCTCAAGGAGATGTAATAATCCTCGGAAGCATATTCGAGCATGCATTATGAATTTAATCGCGTCATTCTGTGATCTCTCCCAACCCTCCTCACCCGAAGCTATTAAAATGGTTTCCAAGATTCAGGAAAGGATGCGATTGAAGAGTTCGGGGGTTTCCGGGGGAAATGAAATCATATACGGTCAGGGAATTCGTGCAAATGCTCTTCATCATTTCGTGCCGTCGGCTGTCGTTTCGGCTAATTCCCCTCCGCCGAGGATGACTTTATTTGAATGGTGCGCGATGGCAGGGAATGGTGCTTGTTTGTGTTGGTTGTCTCCTCGTCCACGAGGCTCTTGATTGGAGATTAGGAGCCTACATGAGACTGACATTTCATAAAGTTCATCCGCGTTATTCCAACATTCATAGCAGTATTAACTTTTGCAATAAAACTTTCATGCCTTAGGACCAAATAGGCCGTTGCTTAAACTATTCATACTCTAATATTTTGATACTTCAGAATTATTGCCCTCAGACACCAACTCATTCTGAAATGCTTGAAAAGTTATCTACAAAATAATGTTTTTGTTTTAAGTATAAAATATTTTTTTCACATAATTTAATCAATTAAGGGAATCATCGAAGAGTTTGATTATCCATTGTTTGCAATATAGTTAAGCAAAAAACTTTTGAAACAAGCAAATTTATTTAACACAATAACACAAAGTAATAAACTCAATATTAAAAACAAAAAAAATCACAAATAGGAAACGTCAGCTACACACTTGCTGCTTACACTTGATTTACATTCTCCCTCAGAATAATATCAGAAACTGTATACATGCTACAAAAAACAATATCGAGATCTTAAAAACGTAGATGGAAAAGTTACATTCATTATGTTCTCTACGGCGCTAGTCTTAAACGTTGAAATAGTGCATTGCAGCTTTTACAATTGGGATTTCATCAATAACTATGATATGATAAGTGAACAATTTATCTCGAAGTCTGTTAATAACAGGATCAATAAATACTTTTCGGGAAATTATATTTTCTTCCATAAAATGAATTTTTTAATATTAGATGCAAAACAAAAGAAATGCAGTTCTGGTGTGAGTTCTTTTAATGAAAACCAATTAAATATTGTGTAGTTAAATGTCGTTCTCTTTACATTTAAACCGGAAGATTGTGAGTTCCAATCCAGGTCCAACAGAAGAACCGTCTTAGACATGAATGGTGATTGGAACATAAAACAATTGTCTTGGTCGCAATGTTTATAATGTGGAATACCTTAACGATGGATGACCAAATCTTGAGGGTCTTCTACTTTGTCACTACTTTTAAAATAGGAAAGGCCAAGAAGACACTCCCACTGGATGTCATCCCATAAAGATGTAACCACTCCTGTACAATTGTAACTCTGAAAGGTAAAAATTATAGTAGCTAAGCATTGGAAAAAACCACAAAGTTAAGCTAAATTTAAATTACTTTTCTGAAACAATTTATTCTAGTTTTGGTAGTAAAAGTAACCCTGTACCTCACACATTGAATTACATTTCAGGTTTTCCTTCTGACATTGTAGGATTTTAAAATTGCAATATTTTTAATAATTGTAAATCTTACATTTTCTTAAAATAAAAAAAAATGTTAATTTAATCAAACAAAGCAAATCATTGATTTATGGAATGCTAAATACATTTCAGAATAATTGAATAACCTTGCATTGCTACTCTTAACTATTGAGTAAAACTTAGTATTTGTTTCCACGTAACAAAATATACTCTTTTTGCTCAACCATAAGTAGAATAGTATCGGTTTTTGGAATGGTTCTCTCTCTTTTTTTTTAAATTTTTTTTTAATTTTGTGCTTTTGAAATCGCTTTATTTCCTAAGAGACAGCGATTGAAACAGTGTCATCTTTTGAAGGAAATATCTATCTCGGTACTATGTTTGAAGGAAAAGTATTTTTAAAAAATGAGGGTTATTTTAAATACAAGGGGAGATACATAGGAAAGCATGTTCAAAATCATTCTTGATTTATATTCTAAAACTCCAGAAAAATTTTTTATCTTTTTGAGAAAAATGTTTCGAATATGAATATCCATATTGATTTAGTTCACTCGTAACGGAAAATTCTTTTAAAAAATATAGAATTTGATCATTTTACTATTTTGACGTAGTATTTTAGCAATTTAGACAGATGAGAGAAAAAACAGTAACAGGAATTATTTTAAAGACAAGGATGATTTATGTTGCAAACATGAAATGTTTTTATATAAAAGTATTTCGCCATTTAAATCATAGAGACACTCTGAAAAGTATATTAAAACATATAAATACTTATTACTTTATTAATTTTAATTTTAAATAGTTCATCATAAAACTAAATAACGCATCATTGTCCATTTTATGTGCAAAAGGACGCATGCGTGAAATAGGATAATGATTCGGATGATTCTGCATAGGATAATGATTCGAGTATTTTGAAAATTTTCTCTTTATATCGTCACACTAATAGTTAATTAATAATTAATTACAGGTAATGATTCTAATAAAAAATTTTTTTTTCAATTTTTTGTTAATTTTGAATGAGTATTTACATACGATTGTTCATCAAAAAAATATTTGAAATTCAACTTCTTAATTAATGAACGTTTCTATAAAATGAATTTATATTCTGAAAACTTTCTACTCATACACATTTTTATTACATTGCAAATTATAATTTACTAAATTTTGTTCAAGATTCTATTTCCAAATAAAAAATAAATTTAGCAAGAATATATGATCTGAATTAAATTAATCAATTAAATTGTTTTGATATAATATAAATCAATCTTTTTATTAATTTATATCTTATGACATGCCTTTTATTGAAAATTTTAATTGAGGAATCATTTTCATTGTAATATATGGCAAGAAATGGATAATTATTCTCATCAATGATTTATAAAATTTCAGGTTATAAAAATTATTAATAATAAATGTTTTATGAACTGATATATTATAAATGATAAAATAAAATAAAAGGAAGTAGGAAATTATTTAAAATTGGTATTAAATAATTTCAGGGATCATGATTTAAAATTCTTATAAAATAGTCTCCGATGTACTTTGCCATTTTATTCTGCGTATCAGAAAATCATCGATTGTCACGATTCATTTTCTGGAGAAGAGTTTTTCCAGATTTGCTCCGAGCGTCGTCCTGACTTCCAATCCAGATGCCCCGAAGACGCAACACAAAATTCATGGGCATACAAACAACCTCTGCAACTTTACAGGAAAGAAAACTTATCCCGAGAGCTAACTAAAATGAAGAAGAGGCAACTACAATTGAAAGCTCGGTGACTTACGTTTCATGCATTTAATAGGAAGGAATCACAGAAATTTTCTACTTGAGAGATTTATACCGTTCCTCCTCAATGGGCTTCTGAAAAACCTTTCGAAATGATGGAAATAAAAAAAGCAAACACTGTATAAGCAAAGAAGAACATTTGCCGCTTAACTACGTCTACAGTATCATAACAGAATAAAATAGTTTTCTTTGCTACAAATAAAAAAATATTGGAAGTATGATTACGATTCAGTTTCTTTCAAATCATCGAATAAAGTTTTTCTTGAATTTGAAGTGTCATAAAAATGGCCTTACTATTATTCAACTGATATATATATATATGCTAGTCATAGAAATATGTATTTATAAATATTATTTATTAACACACATGTACCTCATACACACTATATATATATATATATATATATATATATATATATAT
>JAPDSC010123222.1:514810-543021 GCA_026290005.1 Latrodectus geometricus | reverse complement strand
ATTTATTTACTTAAAATTAATTGTAATAACAATCTAACATTAAATTATTGTAATACCTACATACTTTTTTAAATTCTATTCTATTAACATAATTAATAAAAAAAATGTCTAGTTTTTTTATAAACTTTGAGAAAATAATACTTGTAAATTATACATATATTTTTTATTTATCATATAGAATTTTTTTATTTTTTTATATATTCCAAAACTCCATAAACGTCTTATAAAATTTGATTGGTTACTTGCATCATTAACTTTTATGTGAATAAACTGAAAAGAATAAAGAAAGTATTGTAGTGTTTACAACTACAGAAGGGTCACACAAGCAATGAAATCTTTACTAAAATTCTAAAAACATTATCTTTTACATAAAATATACTTTAACTTTGATTTTAAGGGATGGTTTCTAATTTTCTTAAATTTTTGAGCTCAACTCATAATTAATTTTTTAGATTACTTTCGGCAACTATATCTTTATCCTAATTAAATAAATAGGTTTTTGATGTTGCATTTATATTTTTTTTACTATAGTGCTTTTTGTTTCTGCTTTCTACTTTTCATTTGTGTGCATTGCTTTAATATGTTGTTTACTTAATATTTTTATGTAAATATTTTTGAGCATTTTTCTTTTATTACAACTTTTATCTAGAGAATTGCAGAAAAATTCTAAGACATATGTCTTTAGTGTATTTCTGAAAAGATTGTTTAATATGTATAGTTAACCATCTCTCTTCTAACGAAGAAGTCCCTGTGCTTTTTTCTTATATTTTGCATTAAAAAGTCTTATTTTATTTTTGTTATTGATTTTTCAAATTTTGACTTACTTATGTCATTGTTATTCATATTTTATCATGCATATATATAGATATGCATGTGTTTTCCACGAAAATTCACAAATAAATCTTCTGAGAGACATGAAATTCAGAAATTAAAGACATCACTTTATGGTTAAGCAATGATGAAAGCATAGTTGAGCAAATATGACTACAATGCATACAATATGTGATCGAACAAAAAATGAACTTTTCGAACTCATAGTATCCCTACACAGGACTGCTTCTATAAGAGAAAGAAAAAACAGATGTTCTTTAAATAGGAGATGCAATCCTCTTAAATCAATGGTTCCTCCGCATCTTTCCATACTCAGCACCATAATATCCGTCAATTCTTGAGGTATAGAGTCCTCAATAATTGATTGAAAATCTGATGCTGAGCGTTATTTCTCAATCAGTAAGTATCTTAGTTATTTGGTCATCCCCAGAAGATGTAGTCGTGCAAGCCATTTCCCGAAAGCATCACCAACATGTTCTACGTTGGTGATGCTTTTGGGATGTTTTTATATGGAATTTAAATCAGGGAACCTGGACAATATATTAGAATAATATCTTCCACTTCCATTAATTAGTGAACAACTGGAGTCTGGTGTGACCGTGGATTATCATCCATTAAAAAGTCCGTTTCAATAATGTATCTGAACAGATAATTATATGGAAGGTCCACCTCCTTATAATAGCGACTTCCAATTACATAACTTCTATCGAAAATATAGAGCTCAATCCATTTGTTCAGCTTTATAGATCCCCAAACAACAATTCATAGATTTCTTTGATGATCTCATTTTTTATATTACTGAAATGAAACCTCGTCTCCACTTCTTTCCAATCAACAGGCATAGAAGACCGCTCTTCCGGCACAGAAACAACTCTTATTCATATAGACCAAGACGTCGACCGCGGTCAACTGGTAGACCACTAAGACATTTTAGGTAGTCCACGCGACCATCCCGATAATGACTTCGGATATTAACAATTTAATTTATGACTTATGACATAGAATCAATGAATTATTTAAAATAAAAATTTACCACAGTCTTCGCTTTAAAACCAAAACAATCTATGCAAAGATTTACGATTTAAAGTCTTATTATTAAAGGTTTTCGATTTATATATAAAACCTAAAATGGTCATGATGAGTGCGATTAAAACATTAAAAAAAACTATGGAAAGGTATGCATCTCAATTAAGAAAACATGAATTGAGAAACTTCAAAAATATGGAGAAAGAGTGCATCATAATTTAAAACGAGACTTCGAAGATTTCGCTTAATACTTACTTGTTTTGTTTGAAGAATTTGTAACAAGATTCGCTAACTTAATTAGTTGAAGGAAATACTCAATTTTATGATATTTCCATTTAACGAAAATGTCAACCTTTATGGAGTATTTGAAAAAATAAGACATTTAATAGATATCACATCAGTCACGGTCGAGGAAGAAATTATTAAATTAAGGTGCAATATATTTCTTAAATCTAGAGCATCTAGCGATACTGATTTTTGGAAATTAATTTTTCAGTAAATGTTTCCAAATATTTACAATTTTGTATTCGAAATCATACTTTGGATCGAGGTATCTTTGCGGATCTGCTTTTTCAACCATGAACAAAAACAAACATTGGTCGCATTTAACAGATGAAAATTTAATTTCGTGTTTATGCATTGCAATAAGCTCGTACCAGATACAATATGATAAACTTGTCGCAGATATACAGTGCCAAATTTCAACTAAATGAAGTGAATAGGATGGTCAGTTTTTGATATATGAATGCTTGATTATTTTCGTCAGTAAATTTTTATTGTGTAAATATTATAAAGTTTTTTTTAGAAGAATTCTATAATTTACCATATTTTCTTGTTAGCGAAAATAAATATGTAAGTTAATTTAGCTCTGCTATTGGTAGACCGACTTCGATTTTTTAAATGTGGAGTAGACCCCGGATCCCAAAGTTTGGCCACCCCTGATGTAGAGGATTCAACACCATTGAAGAGGTGTCCACTCTATTGGCTCCTTCCACCACTCTAAACGGTGGTACTGTTAGCTAATTTTCAAAAGGGGTGTAGAGTTCTGGACAGAGGATGAATATACCATCTTTGTGAAAGTATCAAAACAAAGTAAACCATGACACTTGTTGATGCTTACAGTTGCGTAACTATGGCAATTGCTGACTGGTTTCAAGCTCTTTTCCTTTGCAGGACAATTTATTAATCATACACTATCGTTGTTTCCATAGACCGATTTGCACCAATGTTTCTAACAGTAGTATTTATGGTTTGCAAGGCCTTTTAGTTCATTTTGATTTGGTTTCTTTGTCGCTCAGTGGTTATTTTTTCCACACGAGGACTAATTAGACTGGACCCTAGGGCTTAAAAGAGATTCCGAATCACCACTGACATCCACTGATTCCAACTTTTAAACTGTTAAACTAAAAGCCAAAGAGTTAACCATTAAGCTGTCATCTCGGTGCAAGTTGTTACAAGTCCATGAAGGGCATTTTCATTCTTTTGAACTCTATATCTATACCTGTCACACTATACCTCTTCTCCAGCTTTCCGAACATTCTTACATGTGTGAAGTGGTCCAAGTAATTTCTTCCAGCCATTTTTCAACAAAACCTGCAGCGAATATTTTTTAAATGCGTCCCTTTACTTATAATTATTATTGTCTTTAACAGTGCATCAACTACTCGCGTTTTGGGTGTGCTCAGGTCAGATATGACGTTTTGCTCCTGACATTCGCATACGCATAGCCATTCTACTAAATTAGGTGATCAATGTACTAATTACAAAACAGATAATAAACTGATGATAAAATTAATATACAAATATTCTTTTACTTAATTTCAGTGTTTGTGATAGTATTAGACAGATCTTTTTTGACTTATAAAAGACATTATTGAATACTAAGGAGATTTTGCAGAATGTTTAATTTATGCTTTCAATTACAAACAAGTTTTTTTAAAGTACAAAAAGCAGTTTAACTTTTCGCTTACTAGGTTATAGTAATATTAAATTACGACATGAATTTCAGTAAGATATGATATTTAATGAAAGAATATAATTTCATAGAAATTGTAAAAATATTGCTAAGTAAGTAGTAAAACTGGATAAAATTTATTGTTGTATAAAAAAACGTAAAAATTTATATAATACGAAATAAATTTTACATTTTAATTAGTAAAAAGCATTATTGTTTTAAATAATTTAATGGTATTCAAAAATATATATCCTTAAAAAGCATTTATATGTTTTAAAAAATATTGTTTTATATCTGCAATATTTACTTTATTCCTGCATTATTCTGGCAAACAATATTTGTTGAGAGGAGTGACCATTCACTCTCGGAAATGTGAAGGATTCTTGACTGCCTTGGAGAGATTTTATTGATGCTTGAAGCATATATATATATATATATAAAGATTTCTTGATATTACTTGCCTTTATGGAATTTGCTGTACTTTAAATAAGCATTTAGATTTTAGTTTTATATTTAATCAGTATTGAAAAAATTTATAACGCAGTGGAATTTTCTTTATTAGCCAATTCATAAATTTATATTTTGAAACAATCTTCCGGACTGGAAAATATATTTCCTCGGTATGGTATAATCCTATTTTATTATTATATACAACAATTTCTCAAATTTCTCAATTTGTTTTAAATGAAAATAATATTTTGTAATTAATGACGAACTGTTGAAAATTCCCATAACTTTTTAAGTTATTAATTTTTGAACTTGACTATTTAAACTTACTTTTACACAATAAGAAAAATTTGACTAAATTTGTTTTTATTTTGATTAGCGTTGAAAAGTTATTTTGCTGCACGTCAGGATAAAGATATCATATTTTAAAGCTTACTTGAAAGTGGACTCCGAATCATTATAAATACAAATGTCAGAAGTAATATTTGAATTTTTGAAGTAGTAACCTTAACACTAGACCCGTTGCAGCTCCGTCGGGAGAAGGAGATGAGTTCATCTTGGGACCGTCTAAAGACCACTGTTTTCACTAATGGGGACTGAGGCATGTTGAATGAAATATGTTGAAGTCGTAAAGTACCCCCAAATTCCCATTCCAAATCAATACTTCTGAGGGTGACATTCTAAGATCCAGGGACTTCTACATTGTCTCTGCTTCGAAAAATAAAAGAACCACTACTGGCTTGTAGTGCTGCCCTCTAGTGTCATCTGAACTAGAGAAAATTAAATTTACAAACTTGACAAGGAGCTGCACTCTCTGTCAGGCGCAGTAAATGTCAGGATTGAACTTGTCTTGATTTGGAGTTGGTACAAATTCCTAAACAAATAGTAACAGAGGTGCTTTAATCCCCGAATACCTGAGTACAAAGACAAGACAAAAACCCCTGCGTCAGTGAGTTCATCATGACGAATACCAAACAATTCAGAGTTTTTCGATTTTAGGGTACACTAAATATTCTAAATTTTTTTTTAATTACTACAAATAAAAATATTTTATATTATGAATGAGCAGAAGATGTATGCATTCATGTTTTAATATTATCAACAAAAAAAAAGAAAAAAAAATTTTTTAAACTTTTATCAAAATTAGGAATTTATATTTTTCATGAATGTTTTGTTTGAAATTTTAATATAAATTTTCATTTAAAATTTTTTCTTAATGAATTATTTTAAGTATTATAAAAAATTTATATGAATGCATGCAGTTTTAGAAATATGATTTAACATGTAATGTGATTATTTTATTTAAAAATATTGAAAATTCTATAAAACCCAGAAAAACATTTTCAAAACATACATTTTCGTAAAAAAAAAAAGTTATTTTTAAATATCCCGTGAAAATAATTGAGCAAATATTAATATTTGTAATACTTAAAGCAGTAGGGTTGTTTATTGGCCGCTGCAAATTTTTCCTCAAGCCGAAATAACCTCATGGTAATTCCTGCTTGTATCGTTTCAATAAAAAAGCAGTAAAATGAAAAGATTCTAACTAATGTGTTTTATTTGAATAAGTATTAATAGTTCTATGACTAATAGTAAAACCTGGTGCCGTGACATTACGTAAGTACCCTTAAAACTTATTAATCAATTTGATTAACAATTAAATAAAAAAGTGTCAAATTGTTTTCGTTCAAATTTAAAAAAAAATATCAGAGGAAATGGATATCCTTTAAGATATATTATGATACGTGTCATAAATAAGAAAAAAATTTGTGTAACAGCATATGTAAATAAACTGTGTTGAAATTGAAATAAACCAATCTAAATGAGTAAAACAAATAACCAATAAATTCTTATTTAGTCACATGTTTTAATCCTCATTCATTGGAACAAATTAAACTGCTATTAATTAATTACACAAGAGTTCCTTGCTCTTACTATAGCATTTATTTGTGTAATACTTCTTTATTACAAAGAGCAGTGTGCATAACGTTGCCATCTACTTCTCATATTAGTAGAACCTGTTTACCTAAGAAACATTTTTCGCAAAAAAATCACATCTGTTAAAGCTACCTTTCAGAAATAAAATAGAATGATAACGGATATAAAGACACTTTAGGGGGTTATTTTTACTTTCTAATTTACAAAAGTCGATGCCATTCATTCCAACGACTGACAAAACATTTCGACTATCTATGCAACAATCGATCGATCGACATCAAGAACTTGTATTCTTATGGAATCACTAATTTGATTAAGAAAACTTTGAAGATTCGAAACAGTTTTAAATGTCAGCAAAATAATAAATTTTTTCGCTTCAGATTGTTTATAATTATACACTCATGTTATTTAATCTGTAACCAGTTTAAGCAATTTTCCAATTAAGTTAAAATCCACCCTTCAATTTAAACATTTTCCTTATGGTGCATAGTGGAAGTCATGGTAGGTTGTAGGTCCTCTCTTCAATATTTTTTGGGAGATAGTTTTTAATATATTTCTGGGTTAAATTGCGCTTTAGGTCCCCTACTTCGACAACTCACGAAATTGAAGCGTTTCTTCGCGCATGCTTATTAATTACTCTTTTTTGTTTTAGCCTTTTCATTTGTCGCTAATTAAGTTTCACTTTGAAATAGTGGTAGAGTTTTCGCCCTGGCATTGGCTGTTTTGAAAACGCGCCAAGTAGGGGACCTAAAGCGCATTTTCACCTAGTTCTGCTTAATTTTTTTCAAAAACATTATCTGTTTCTAGTTTTTATTCGTTTTAATTAATGCAATTGATCTGCTAGGTTAAGAAACTAGACTCTGTATTTTAAAAAATGATAAGATAGATTAAAAAACTAGACTCTTATAACTCTTTTTTACTTAAGTGCCAAAATTCATAAAAAAAAATTGTGTATACTTCTATGTCATGAAGGGCGCTTGACAAACTGGACCAAGAGAGCATTACCGGATATTTATTTCCTCATTATCATTCACTCACATACCTGACATATTTTGTATTTCCTCATGAACTTTTTAAACCCAGCCTTGTGTGTTTGAATAGGACTTAATTATTGAATTATCTACCTTATTTTTAAATGCAACATAGCTAAAGTACTAAATGTTAAAAATATTTTAAAAAAATGATATACCACTTCAGTTGTCTTTATTGTCAAATAACGCATCTGGACAAACATTATTAAATGATCTTGCTGTCTATTCTGAATTTATGTTCGCCATCTTAAAAATATTGGTAGCATTTTAAATGCAGGTGGTATTTTAAATTTAACTTAGAGTCTCGATCACTTGTTTTACAAAAATGACTTCAATTTCTTAAGAACATGTATTTCAATTGACATCATTTGTAAGAATCTAAATGCACTATTTCCTAAGCTTCATATGTAATATTATTAATTAATATTTAATATAGTTTCATACGTTATATTTTTACTTTTAACGTCCTAATTCTTATAGACACGTGTTTTTCCTCCAGCTGTATTCGTCTGGGAGTTTAATTAATAATTCAAATCGGTAACATATCAGCATAAATTTGTCTCTCCAAGTATCGACAGTGCAATTAATTTCTTTTCTTCATTATATTTTAAAGAGTGAATTAACTTAGTGCGATGAAATCAATTCTAATGTACATGTCTGTAAATATTGACACAATTTCGTTTTTTAATTTAAATATTTTGTCAATTATATGAAACTTATATGAATATAATTCGCATCATCGGAACTTTAATTATTGGAAAAATTTTATCCCCATAACTGAAGCTTAAACAACATATAAAATGAAACATTTATTAAATGTTTCAAATATTTAGATTGCATTGATGATACAAAATATTTTAACAAATATTATTTATCAAATCAAATTTATAAAATTACATTTAAAATGTTAGATTTGGTTGTCAACATTAAACGTGGACCAAAAATTAATTAGAAATAAGAATTTTAGAAGCATTTTAATTGTGTGTTACACATCATTTAACTTGGTGACAGAATCTCGGTATTTAGCTGGAAATTTTGTAAGTCATTTTTGTGGATAGTATAGTACAATACGCTGACGGAATACTCAGAATTTAAACTATTTCAAACTTGCCTGATATATTTTGTACAGATATCAATGCAGTACATTTAGGATCATATTAAAAAACGATTGCAATCGTACCAAGATAAGGCTGATTTAAACCGATAAGTGGAGACAATAAATTCCACAAGAATTTATCAGTCAATTTTGTACTGAATGATGCGCATCATCAGAGCAAACGCGTTCTGTATATATATATATATATATATATATATATATATATATATATACTTAGATTAGGCGCAACAACACACTACCAAGGGCGGGCCAAAGCCTATGTGCCTATTTCTGTTTTCTTGACTGAAGGCTTTAGAGTTAGTGCATATGTCTCGGTTAGGTGAAACTTCCAGCATTAAGCTGCCAAATAAATTTAGAAGTATGTTTTATCGGCTAAATGAAGGGATGAAAGAATGAGTAAACGTTCCCCGGTCCGGGGATTGAACCTTGGTTATTTGCTTTGGGAGCACGAAAAGCTACACTAATCCACCGGGTTTATATATATATATATATATTTAGAAACTTGAATGATGTTGATAGAGAGGAGTTTAGAGGAAAGTCTATTCTATGCTATTAAATTTTAATAAATGACTTATCATTCTTAACTCAAACATGTATTGCATTAAATAGTTCTTCAAATAAGTTTCTTTATTAGACTGAATTCCCGATAACAAATGCGATTTCATAATGCAGATGATGCTTTTGTATTGACATTTGAAATGTTAATTTAGATTTTTTCCAATTTGGAATGTCAATGAGCTCATGGAAAGTAAAATATATTAATTTATTTCTTCTGTTTTACCGTTTTTGTGGTATTTTGCTTCTAACATATAATGTAAGCTCTGTTGTTTATTAACCAGGACCTTTTTCCAACCTTTCGAAATAAAATCTAGTCAAAAATTAAATATCATTATCTCTGTTTACTCTGCCTCTATTTATTTAACCTCTGTTCTCTTAGGTAAACAAATATCTGCGAATTTACTTTTGATCTAGATGAGATGCAATTGATTTAATTGCTTAAAATGTTTCAATCAATTAAACAGTTTGTGCTTCTTTGTATTTTACCACTCTTTGGGAATCTAAATATATTTATGTAAATCGTGTTTTCTTTCATAAATGTGAGCTTTTTAAAAGAAAACATTGCATGTCTTTGATACATTGTAAAATAAAGTCTAAATTTTTTAAAAAAAAATAATCAAACATTTCCATGCTTATTATGCAATGATTAACTTACAAACTGGAAGTAGTTTTTGAATGGATATACCATTTAACTGCTCTCAAGAATTGCAAATTTTCTTTCTTATAACTATTTATTAAATCTGCATTGTTAATTTAAATGAGGATTGCATAGTAATCATATATTACCTTATTATTTATATATACATTATTTATTATTTATGTTTATATCTTATGTTTTAACAAGATAAATTCTCTGTTCACTGAGATATAAATAAAAACATACAATCTCTTACTTTGTCATTGGATACAACGTATCTTAAACACTAAAAATGTTTCTTGTTATGAAACATAATAATTTCACTACTCAAGAAAACGTTTCTTTCCTTGAATTATATTATTAATGAAGGTTTTCTAATCTTTTTTTCTTTTGTCCCACGATAACAATACCTGAAATTTTTAAAAAGAGTGGAATTATAAAGACTTTTTTTCCTTGCGTTAGTAAGTAAAATTAATTATTTTTTTCTTTCAAAAAATTGGTTTCCTCAAAAAGGAAGACATTTTATGCAGTAACTTTATATTTCATTTCATTAATAATAACATTAATTTAATTGTTCAATTCATTATATTATAATTCATTATATTAAAATTATTTTTGAAGATGAAACGTAATTTTAGAATCACATCGTCTGGTTGTCACGGAATTATTTTATTTATATAATTTTTACATAAATATTAAAAAGATAGATAGATTGAAAAAATATCTTTCATTCCATGCATCGAAAATAAATGTCATAATTTTGAATCTAAATTTTATAAAAATTATATTTTTATTTTATATGCATCATTAAATTTATGAGAATGACTTAAATAGTTTAAAGCTATAACTCATTAAAATAACAAATCAATTTGATCTAATATTGTGATCATTAATATTCAGCCAATTATAATAAATTAATTTTTAATGTTTTTTAAAATACTGGCCACTGAAAATGAAAGTTAAAGAAAGATCAGAGATTTTACAGAGATATTGCACACGCACAACAAAACTTATTTTGCAGAGATAACGTTCTATACAAAGATCAAATGACTCAAAAATATAGATCCTTCTAAAAAGTTTAAGATCAGAAAACCAATTGGTACTGTAGCCACTGTATTTAGCTATAACTGTTGCTACATGCCTTGGCAAACACTTAAATTATCTTTACATATGTCCTTAGGATACAGCAGTCTCAAAGATATATAGCAGCAGGCACGTATTTCCAGCATTGGTCTGATGAAGCATCAATTACCACATCCAAGAATGGTTGTTATGCATGCAAATATCAGTTAATTTCGATTTGCAATAGATCGGGAGATAAACAGGCCATAAAAACAATTCCATCTGTTCAGTGAAAATGAATTGTTCCACACTGCATGCCACGTGAGACCTCATATTATCCTGTTTGTAACGTATGCAAATAAATGATGTAAATTTCACGTTGAAAATTTTTAAAGGTGTAATAAATATCGAAATATTTTTATGTCTGATGATTCACTAAAATGTGTTTTATTTATTCATAAAGCAATTACGTAGCTTTGTAATCAAATACACCCAAATAGATACGAAATGATATTGTATTTAAAACGAAAGTTTATAGAATAACTGGAAAAACTGTAAACAAAAAAATAACATTCTTGATACGGTTTGTCACATTTTGAATTTATTTCTTTCAGAATAGATAAGACAAATATACTATGATAAAGATTTTTGATGACATATTAAAAACACTCTCAAATAAAATATAGAAGCCACCATTTAAATGCTTGTGGCTCTAAGCCTGGTGATAATTTCTGGCCTTGTCCTAGACAAGTTATTTTAAACACAAGATATATGTGTTTATTTTACCACTCTTCCCTCTATTTTATAAATAATATTTCTCTTTTTATTTAACAGAAATTCCTGTTCCAGTGGAAGCAGTATCAGGAGGTCGTTTGTCACTTCCTTGCGATATAACTTCACCGATTATTGATGATGAAGTCTACCTTGTTCTCTGGTATAAGGATGAAGTCGCTACTCCCATTTATAGTTTAGACGCCAGAAGAGGGCCTTTGGGCCAGGCCAGACATGCCACTAACGAAGCTCTGTCTGGTAGAGCTTACTTCAGCTCAGTGCCACAGCCGGCTGTTCTAGAAATAGACCGAGTCAGCCTGGAGGATGAAGGTCTTTACAGGTGTAGAGTAGACTTCAGAAGAGCCCGAACACAGCATTTCGCCCTTATTGTCTCAGTTGCAGGTAAGTTATTTTTCAGCATAGCAAATACCAGTAAAATATATATTATAAATATATGCAGAATTTCATTAAAACCATTCAGATTATTAATATGAATAGATATATGTTTTTTTCACTGTTTAATATACACTCAAGAACATTGAAAATAATTCACCAATAAGGGAGTATGGTATTGTAATGAAATTTAATACAAATAATGATGCAAATGTGAAATTCCCTTGATCCCAAAATCAAGATAATTAAACAAATACAGTGAGTACAATTAGACACATACAGTGCAACAGCAGTAGAGCATTTGACCCCCTCCTGCTTCAAGACCATATTGCTACACTGTCTGGAATCTTGTTGAGTAAACATCTCTTGTTGTCCTAAAACAGATTTGCTTAAAAATCATGAACAAATTTATGTACAGAGTGACAAGACAGCATCTGTGATTTCAGCTAGTCCCAAGCATGCAAAAAAGGGATTTTTTTTATAACAGTAATAACAGAAAACTGGAGGGATAAGCTTTGAAGCTGAGTATATTTTAAAAACAGTAAGAGATTTAATGTACTTCCAATTCTATTCGAATATGTGTCCAGAGACAACTGCAATAATCCCTCCAACATTAATGAAAATGATATGCCACTGAAAACAGGAAACTCTGTGCTCATTTGGAGCTATGTCACATTTAATACCCGAACTGACCATCACATCTTCTAAGAATTTCAATCATTGCAATTTGCACTAAGTTTCTTCACGTGCATCTTTTGTAAAAGCATTGTGTCCAATCAATTCGTATTGAAGATTCAGAAGGCTATACCACATTCACAAGTTACCACAAATCTTAGAAATGGAAAATGTTTAGTGAATTGAGTTGTCTAAAAGGTGGTTACTGTAAGGACATCCTTGACAAGACGTCAGCAGACTCTAGCAATGATTCCGGTAAAGCGATGACCTCAACAACAAGAAATTGCCAACAATGTGAATCCTGTATGAGGATAAGGGGGATTCTCTAAAAAAATTGGATTTTCCCTGCAAGCCACATATCTCATAGACACTTTAATATTCTGTCCAACAGCACTTAAAACTAAATTTTTATTATGTTACCTTATCATTTATTTTTTTCGTCATGGTTTGCTTATTTTTATTATGGTATTTCACCCTGAGGATGTTATGAAACTCTTACGATTTTTATCACGTTATCATAATGTTACATTAAGTATCCATTTCACTCTCAATATTTTGAAAAATATTATATTTGTATATATATGTATCCCTCCAACAGTTTACTGTGTTTATTTTTGTTCAGTGAATGGGGATCGCATAAAAAATTTTCACCTAGAAAATAACTCAAACCATACGAAATATCTAAGAATTGCTTTTTCTGAGACATGAAAATTGCAATAACCCACAAAGCAAGAAAGGGAACTTTACGGAAATAACTCAAGGATTTTAAATAAAAAAAATAAATAAATATAATGAAATGAAAAGTTTTTAGGCCACTACGCCACTACTAAATTAGGAAGTCCTTTAAACAGTGTATATATAAATCTTTCTTAGAAATAGGGTTAAAATACATATGTAATGTTATTGGTTGAAGCAATACCTATGTAATATGATAAAATACATAGGAAAAATCGAAAAAACTAAAGTGTTTATCAAACGTTTTCATATTTTATTGATAACTTCGTCAAATATATTCTAATTTAATTGAAACTTTTATATGTCACACAAATATAATAGCACAAATACAAGTGTTGAATATATAAATATATGTGTGTGTAAAAGTATGTACACACATGTATATTTATTCATATCTGATGTACAAATTATATATGTATAATTATTCACATAATTAAGGAATTAATCATCGAGCCCAAGTAACTCAAGTTGAATGTTAATTTATCTTACACTAGAATTTGTTAATTTTGGAGATGTCCTTTCTAATTAAATTCATGTCGAAGCATGAAGCAGTAAAAGAGGAAATTTTATTTTGGAGCAGGAATATTTTTTTAAAAATTATACTCCTTCCTTAGACCACTTACTACTAATGAGGATAAGACATGTTGCTTAGAAATTTTGATAATCTTTCTCAGCTCTTACGAAAAGATGAGTTAAGTTATTCCCTTCAGAATCATTAGTTGTAATGAGGTAACGAATTTGAGAAAAAAAATTTCTGTGAGAGTTTAAAATTACAAAGATATTTTAATCAAATAGAAAAAAGATTAAGTTAAGTTCAACGATAAAAGAATTCACATAGAAATGAATTATCCGCAAGAATGTTTTAAAAGTATTTACTTGAACAATTTAAATTCTTTGTTCTTATTTTCTCTGAGACTACATTTTAATTTATTTTAGCAACGGATTGGCTTTCATGAATATACATTTTTATATGTTCATTAGAATGATATGTATCCATTTTTGCTAGCAAATTTAAAATTTAAGTATTTATTTTCTAATTAATATTAAAATTTTAATTAGTATTTACACTACTTTTAATTTTCTAATTAATAATTAGAATATTTCTAACAAGCAAGCATGCAACTTGAAAGAAATTTCCCCTCATTATTACAACAATCTTTTTTGTTCAGTATAAAAGGATTATCTGAGCTGTTAAAAATTTAATGCTACTTCCATAATACATGAAAATGAATAATGAGAGACTTTAAACTTACAATTAAAGTCACATTTACTCATTTATTCAAAATTTAAAATTTAAGTTCATCTGTCAATTATTCTATGTACAAATTTCAACAAGATTACAACGTTTACAAATGAAGTTATATATCAACATTGGAGTTGCTTTTGCAAACTGCAAAACTATGAAATTCCTTATAGAAGCCTTATACAATGTAAAATAAGAGTTATAAGCCCTGAAAAACAAAGTTTGATATCACGTTATCGTAAGTGATAAACAACAATTATATATTCTTTATTAGTTATATTTCAGACAACATAAATTTTAATTTTAGTTCCTTCCTTTATAATTTGAGTAACTATGAAGAATTATTAAAAAAACAAAGTGCATTTATTGTATGTGATAGAATGACCTGAAATCTTTACTAATATGTGTTCTAAATTTTATGGTTTTAAAATCAGTGTATAAATGCAACTGTGATAAGTTAAAAATTTGTTAGAGCTCATAACAGTCTAAGATATTATCCCGTTCCTGATGCTTTTTATGTGAAGGAATGGAGTAAGGAGAAATCGTCAATTTATAATATTTTTCCAGCACATTGGGACCAGAGTTGCGGTCACGGTTTGTCTTCTCAAATTAAGTGTATAGTAAATGAGCCTCTTGCTCGACGAGCGTCTCCCACAGACTTAGAAATTAAGTGGAGAGTACATATCGTTTATTTTATGAAAGTGGCGCACAGTTAATGACCCCTTTCACAATTTCTGTGCGCCTGCGGATGGTTAATGGAAGCATCCATCATCCCGTGCGCTCGCCTCTCCACTTGATATCTAGACCGTGTCCATTCTTCATAACAAAATATCGAAAGGAAGACAAATTCCTCTGAGTCACAGAGGATCAGGCTTTAAACTATCTACTTGATTATTAAAACTTGCACTAAAGTTCTGAAGGTAATCTAATATTTCACTTCTTTACAATTTTTTTTAATATTCGGAGCAATATCGTCGACAGTAGAAATCTTGGCGCACTTTCATAGTGTCTCTTAATACTCGCCAGAATAAAATAACAAAAGAGTATGAAAAATTAAATGTTTGTTCCCCGTTTCTTTTCATTGTATTTGGCGTCTAACATACTTAAATATTAAATTAGGGTAAAAGTAATTGATTATTTTTCTGTAGAAAACTTCAGTGATAACTATGTTTTGAAGCATTTGTCAAGCAATTTCCGATTGATGCTCATTGAAAAAGTTATTTTGCTCTTTTTTGTTTGGTTGATTCATTAATAAAAAGTCAAAGAATATTAAAAAGTGGAATTCAAGAAAGAGAAAATTTGGCACATTTTACAGTTTTTCTTCTATAAATGTGAAAATACAAACTAGGAGATTGTAATTGTGAATGTTGATTATGATCCCGATAATGTAATACAAAGTTATGTGCAAGTTTGGTATCGAAGATTTATTTCAGGTACGTTTGATATTAAAAATAAATCTCACATTGGTGCATCGTTATTGGAATTGTCTATAAAATATGACAAATTATTGAAGCTGATCACTTATTAGGAGTAGTATCATTACTCAAAAGAAGATCTAAAAACCGACCATAAAACAGTTTTAAATATTTTATGACTACCACATCCGAAACAAGTTACATAAAGTTCATGTAAAAATAATGAATTTCTTTTTATCCAACCTAATGTAGAAAATTATAAAAGAATGAAATCTCCTGAAAAATCTTGCTTTAATATTGAAATTATTTTAATGTGAAAAAAGTCTCTAGTTGAAAATGTGTATGTAATCATAAGATACAATAAAACTATATTTTAAAGCAACTATTAATTCTAATATGTAGTTGAAATCCTCTATTTCCTATTGTGAGCTTACTTTCTGGTTATAATATTTTTTTCTCACGTGAAATATAATTGCAATCAAATGTTCACAGTGAGAGAGATTACATTTATGGATTTCAAAAGCTAGCAATGTCTTTTTTGAAACTAGTTATTAGATTTTTCTGCCAAACTTTAAAACTTCTATATCAGTTCCTGTCTGTTACAATCACTTTCGACTTCACCTCGCATTCAAAGAAATGTGTAGTGAAGTAATGATTTCTTATCTGTTATTTCGTTATTCTTTTGAGTTAACAATTTTTATTATAATAAAATATTGCAAATGAAGGGGAATTCAAAAAATATCAATTTAGGTTATTATAATATTGAATGAGTAGGAATGAAATAATTATAATTTTGTGATGACATAATATTTTATAAAATAATACTAGGAGGAAACATAAACACATTCTACTACTATGCCCTCATTCCTGTTATTAATTTACAAAACTAGTAGGTACGAAAAGATGGTCGTCGTATAGAGGAAAAATTCTTCAGAAAATTCTTGAGTCATTTTTATGGTAACTTTCATTCATTGCATGGAAATCGATACTTTCTTAAATACTCCGCACTTGGTTAATCCGTGTACAATTTATAAACATGAATCAAAACAAAAGCATTTTTAAAAATAAAAATTGATTAATAGAAATCAGTTGTCATAAATTAGTTAATATGATAAAGATATCATTATTATTACTATACAATATAAATTCCTATGATTTTCTCTAACGATCCTACGAACTTACGATTTTAAGGGAATTCCAAACCACTATAACTATCTAAACCCAAGGTAAGATTCGAACCCACGAGCTGTTGAATCGAAATCAAGAGGACCTAGTTCCTAAAACAAAATGGAAAAAGAATTTAGAAAATAAAAGTATAGATTTATATACGAAAACATGCAAAGTGCAAAAGTGATGAGGAAAGATAATCAATGGGAGTAACTAAATGTTAGAGTTATCTTAAGGTGAGAAGTTTCATTAAATTGTACGCAATGCAAGTTTCTTTTTCTCTCTTGTTCTTTAAATGTCGTTTCTAAATGGAAAACTAAATAATTTAACTTTTGTTAGTAGTTATCATTCAAAGTATAACAGGGAATGTTTGGGTAAATCGTGTATCTTAAGTTAATTTACTTTCAGCTGAGTTATTTTAAAGGATGAGTGAAGTGTAAACTATTTCCAAGAAATTCGGCATAATTACAGCTTTTACAATATGTAATAGGTCATTTGCAATAGTATCGTTGATATTACAATTGGAACCAGCGTGGATATACTTATCAGATCAGAATAATGGATTAAGTCATCATGAACATATTTTCCTTCAGCATTATGGTAAAATGGCCATGTAGCACGAAGATATTACCAAGCATGTTCTTGTAATTGTGGAAAAGACAAAAAAACTAGTCCCAAAATAATATGCTTCTTGCTTACTCATATTTTATTCCTATTTTAGGACATAAATATGGTAACATGGATGCGTGATTTCGTATGGTACAAGATTACTTTAGGAATAATGAGGCCATGTATCGTATCATATTTATAGCACACTCTAGTCATCAAATTAACATCAAAAGTGCTAATAGACTTATAAATACTTCTGATAGGAATTATATAATATTGATAATTGATAAATTAATGAATCAGTCTAATAAGGAAAGAAATAAAAGACATTTTCTCGTCAAATTTTAAATAAATTTGCACAAAGAATAAAATAATATTTAAAAAAATATATCTCGCTTCTGGTTGACATAGCCTTCATTTGCATTTTTTTAATGCTATTTTGTAATTAAATTTGTTTATTTTTTTAAGTAAATAAATTGTTTTTTACCTATAAAACTATGTCCTTTAATGAATCTGAATGTTATAAATATGATATAAAGATAATATTAAGATATTGGTCTCAAGAGGTAAATGAAAGCGTAGGTTATTTTTTATTATGAAATCTTGATTGCATCATTTGATATTACCTTAGGGAGTAATTGACAATGATTTGAACGTACTATAAAGCAGCTTATTATATGATGACCACCATTCAGAATTTTTTTTGATTCAATATGGAGGGCATGTATATTCCCTCTCCCCAATTTTAGAAAAATAATTAATCATACCTTCTGTGACAGAAAAAACAATGAATATCCTCAGAACCTTATTTCTTTCATAATTTTAGCATACTTGATTTTTTTTCCGTTTTACAAAAAGCCATTTTTTTTTTTGGTCAACCGCAGCAAACGTGTTTTAACTTTCCCATTACGTACCTATTGTAAATGCACTGAATATGCTTATTAACTATCCATATTTCCAGTGTTAAATTTACTTTGTAAATGGGAAGAGTTTTTAAACATTGCTTACTTCATTTGTTCACATAACTCATTTGAATAAAAATTGGTGTATTTTAAACATAATTACTCTAAATAACAAATATCCAGTGAAAATGAATTAAAGTTTTTACCCATAAAAGCCACGATCGCTAGTTCAATAAAAAATTAAAATTTTTCAATCTGAATTACAAAGATCTATTATAATATTCTTTAATTTATACCTTTCATAAACACTAAATGAATTTTTCATGTTCATCAACGGTTGTCGCTCAGAAATTAACGAATACTTTAATTTAAGGGATAGAAAACAATTTTTAGCTAAAACTGAACCAATGTAATCCATGCTATAGATGAAGAAAACCATTATTAATTAAAAATTTTTGTAAATATATACTTTTTATTCAGGCATGTTTTTAAAATTGGGTTCGGTATACATCACAGTCCTCTTTGGCTTCGCGAAAGTTTGGTGTTAATACTGGCAATAAAATTTAATTTCTTCTAACCCTGATATTTTTAGCATTTTACCAAACATAGTTTTAGTGTTGAAATTTTATTATTTACATTTCGGTGCCTATCTTTGCCCCAAAAATCACACAGATATCCTGAAATAAACTTTTATCTTCACATTTTTTTTTTCAATATTTTTCTCAGGTTTAATTTTTTGATTAAAAAAGCTATAAATAATCATTCGTATTTCAGATGTTATTTAATCAAAACAAAATTATATAATAAATGAAACATTTGTAAAAATTCAAGAAAATGATTGATTGGTTTTTGTACATTTTTAATAAAATTATGAGTTAAAGACAAATAAATCTCAAGTGTTGCAGTATATAATATCCATGGTGAATAAATGCCAATCAAAACTTAATTAAGTAAATAAAATACGCAAAACTGATTTAATACTGATAATTTTCAAATAGCATTATATAAGCGTACTAGATGGATTATGAAATTTAACTTCTTCTCTTGGAATTAACATCAAAATAACTAATTGTACTAATAATACATTTGTTATTCAGCCAAGTAATTTCTTTCTTAAATTTATATAAAATAATACTAATTTATGTTTTATTATTTAGAATACATTCAGGATTATTTTAAAGTAATGTGGAAAAATCACTTAAACGAAAATAGCAAATCAGAGAAAGGTTACCAAATAAATAGCATGATATAATAGAAAAGCTGCCTAGGAATCACGTGTATGAAGTGTTTATTATTTGACTTAATTCTGACGAAATTTTACTTTAAAATATTAGGCTGAATATTTCTGCAAATAAAAAGCATAAAATATTTAAAAAAAAAATAAGCATACTAAATAATTTATTCTTGATTTTTTCCAAGCAATTTATTGCAGAATTTTGTCTGAACGGTTTTGGAAGAGGAGAACATGATACACAGCGAAACAGATAAGGAAGTTTAATTTTATTAGATTTTACAAAACTCAATAACACCTTAAATATAACTTAATAAAATTGAATAAACTATATTTAAAATCCAAGAATTTTTTTTATTTTTAAAAATTCTAAATTATTATAAAAATTCAAAAGATTAGTTTCAATATCCTGGAAATCATTAATCAATTTCTTTGAGTTTCCAACAAAGGATACTAATCTGGATCGTTTCATTTTACTTCAGTGTTCTTCTAAATGCTATTGAGAAAAGAAAAATCATAATTTTTTCCTTCCCGTGAGTTCTACAAAAGGCCAATATTAAGACTCCAGAAAACACCATTTATATCCTATCTATCCTTTCCGAAAATCAGGTTACTGAAAAATATATAAATTGATTATTTGTGGAGGCAGACTCAGCTGTTTCAGAAATTGGCAATGTTTCCAATTAAAGTAAAGACCGCGGTATTTCAAAATCTCCCCAGCATTATCTAAGTTTTTCCAATATTTACACTGCCGCCTTCCACGTATTGATTGTCGCATGTCCCTGACATTATTTGTGAGCTTTCATCGGATGAAAAAGCTGAGTCTAGTTAATGGGAAAATTGCTGGTGTGTCATAAAGAAATCTTCCTTTTGCAATGCCATAGCTCTGTTCAATAAAAACTTTTCAACTCATCAAACAGTGAAGGGGGCTCCTTCTCGTTCTTTAGGGATTATTTATAGATCGTTTATTAATATTTTTTATAAACTGTCGAATTGCATATTGCAAGCGCAAAAAGTAGAATATTCTTGATACATTTTGCAATAAGAATTTCTAGCACAGGAGTACGACATTTAGACCAATAATTAGGATTGGTTAAACAATTACATCAAATTACATTAAAAGAATGTAAGCACTTAGTGCAATGAATAATCAAAGTACACAATACAGATAAAAGTCATTTCATCTATAAAATTCAGAAGACAATTTCTAATTTCTCTTACAGCATAACAATGTATTTCATTTACATATTGTGTCGCAATAAAAAGCTTTAATTGGGAGGAACTTCTAAAAATTTACTTGTCAAATCAAATTTTCATGAAATTATATAAAATTTCATAAAGATGAAAATAAGTTTATCCCTGAAATACTTTACACTCGTAAGATTGTGATTTCTGTTCATAAGGTATTTTAAACGAGCAATTAAAAAAGTTTAATTTGTTGTATAATTAAAAATATGAAATTTTTTAAGTTTAAATAACTGATTAAAATTAAAGTAAAATTATATTAAAATTAACTCAAAAATAACCACATAAAAATTGGTATATAAGAAAAAGCATAATTAGTGCACAGCTTAAATGTCTAAAAATTTGTTAAGCTGTTCTTTTTTCCACTTATTTTATAATAATTTTATCTCTTAAAATTAGTTTCTTACAGCATAACAATGAAATAATGTTATATATATAGATATTTATAAATTGCAAAATGTTATAAAATATAGAATACAAGAAAGTTAAGGAGCAGAAATTTATGAAGATGGAAAAATACACACAAAGTTAATGAATCAAACAGTGAAAATAAGAATAATCAAAATATAAATGAAAGATGTGAAACAAACGAAATGCGAGAGAGGAAGACATTTGCACTGCCAGCGACTCCAGAAGGTTTTGGCAGAAAATATCTTCATCCAAGAGAAAGACAAATGTCCAACATCACATCAATGCACCTAAAACCATGTAAATTTTGCAGTCAAAATAAGTAAAGCAAAGACGTGATGAATATATCAAGAATAGGAGTATTAATTTAAAAATAAAGGATATTTGACTTTGCCCTTTGGGCGAGTTAAAATATGTGGGTGGATATCTATATCATCTGATATAATTGCTTTTATTTAGCATTAAAACTTCCAGAGAATGTAAAATAAATTTATCGAGCTTTTATTCAACCAATAGCTTTTATCACTTTTTACATCATGATATTATTTACATTTATTTAATTATTTTCAGCAAGTAATTGAAAATATTTTATTGATGAAAAATTTTATGGAGCATAGATAGATAGATAGATAGATAGATATAGATAGATGGATATATATTTTAACATCTAATTTTATTTCTTCAAAGGGCTTAATCAAATGGGCTATTGACAGTACATGATTCACCTCGAATATTATGTTCATTTTGAAAATTTTATTTCGTTATATTAGATCTCGATAAGAATATTCGTTTGGGCCTCAATATGTTATAAAAGATCTGTTCAGAGCGAAAGTTCCAGGGTTTGATCCCAGTCACTATTGAGCAACAAGAGATGATTGTTACGGTTTTGATTTCTGTATGCACTTCTATTGAAGTAGATACTTGAGAGTTTTCCGGGTTTCCTGCTTTGGGACACGTACAACGGCCTCTACCTTTGAAAAGTCTTTTCAGAAAGTAATTACGTGGTGGAGGTCAAAATGCGCATTGGAGGTCAAGTCACTGGGGTTCTTATTTCTTGTATCGATACAATTTGTGCATTTTCAACTTCTGCTTCATTTTTATTATTTTTATGATATTATTATTAATATTTTAATTTTTCATTTAATTTAAATGAGTAATATATACCTTTATATATTAATATATGTGTTTATATGTCTGTTTGTGGAGCAATTTTTAAATTATAATACCATCTGTTTATTCTATTTCATATCTTAGCATAATTTATGATGCATTTTCATCCTTGTTTTCTTTTTTAGTTCCTCCTAGTATTCCCATAATTAAGGATCATAATGGAAAAGTACTTAGTGGCGTCATTGGTCCATATAATGAAGGAGAGAGCTTACAACTTATCTGTGAAACTGAAGGAGGTTAGAAATATTATAAGCTTATAGTGTTAAATAATTTGCAATTTTCTTTAAATATATTTTACATAATAGTGTGAACTGCAAAAATTTCATTTAATGCTTTGTCAGATTACTTTTTGATCGACACAGTGTTGAATTAATAATTCGTTGAAGATATTCTGAAAAAATATTCGTTAAATTTCCATTAATTTTTCGTATTCGGTAATTTACCGATGCAGGTGGTAAAGTCGACAAATAGTACTAATAATCGAAATAAATATAACCAATTTCAGCTTTTGTTTTAATTGTTTTTAACATTTTATCTTTTACAAACATTTTAAATATAATTTAAAAACGTGTGTGTGCGTGCTTTCAAAATAAATTTTTTCATTTCATGGTTACTAACTTGTGAGTTATTTTCGTGAGTTATTTCTAAAAGTGTCAACACGGCAATATTTGCATCGGTAAAGTGGAATAGTACCAAATATTCGGACCGGTTAATTCTTCATTCTCAATGATTAAGAAATATTTTATTAAACATTTTTAACTATAAAATGACACCTACATTATAGTCCATATATTTTAAAAGGATTAATCTCTTTTGATTTTGATGATATGATTCACTGGAATCGTGAAGAACACTGGAATTCTGAAATAAAACTGGGAATGCTCTCGATCTTGTAACATATTGATATGTATTATTATAAAATTCTTTTATGGTATCATGAGAACTTGATAATAATAGTAGTTCTATTTACTGAAAATGTAGTAAATTATGTAGTGAACTCAGTAGAAGGTCTGTCTATTCTAACAACTAAGTGGCTGGAACATGTAAGGTGCATTATTCACCAAGTGAAATGTTACATCTTTTAAAAGTGGAAGACCATTCCTGTGAGTCATCGGTTTGGTATATGCTTCCAAATTATCCAATATGCATTCCCAGATGAAATAAATTATCGTGAGACACAACAGCTGGAGAAGGCAGAAGTCCAACTTTATAAAATGAAACTGGGGACCGATGTGAATGGAACTAATGATTCAGGGAATTGAATAGCGTTTGACATGAAATACTATAAAAACTGAGGTGCCTGACTGCCATGATAAACGTAAACAAAAAAAAATATCGTCAACCATTATTTGAAAAAAAATCATAAAAAGTATTTTGAAGATTACATGCATATCAATATAATCTTCAAAAATCATAACGCCACCACCATTTAAGTCATTAATTTATTCTATTTAGAAGAGAAGACCTAATTCGTTTTGTTTCAAGACATTCAGCACCATTTTGGACCCATCATTAATTTACATAAAACCATGCCTATATCATCCCTCTGTTTAGTCTATTCTTCTAATAGAGCATTTAAAAGTTTTAAATTATTAGTGAAAATGATTTTCAAGAAAAAAAAAAAGAACGAAAATTAAATATTTATCAGTTAGGAATGGATTCAAAATTAAACATGTATTTTTATTATTTTAAAATATGGTATTTAGGAAAATAATTTCTGGCCATCTTTTTCTTCTTTGCATATGACACCATCAATTTGCTTTTCAGAGAGAAAACTAATAATACATAGAATTATTATTATTTTGGTCTTATTATCTTTTTGTCATCTTGACTAGGCTTTCATTTTTTCTTAGCAAAATCTTCCTTGTTTCAGAAAAAGAATGGTTTCTAAAATATCTTTGAAGAGAAATTTACTTTAATTTTAAACACCCTGAAGACAACCTTGTTGGCTGACTAATATGCATCTTATAAGAAAGTTTAATGAAAAACACAGGAGATTTAATTTTTATTTTTAGTTTATAGATTTTTTATTTCCTCTACCTGATTTTTAAAGTATTTCCATTTTTTAAACTCAGTATATGACAAACCTATCGAAAATAACAATGACTGATTTTAGGTTTCATTTGTTGATTGATATATTATTATATCTGGCACTTCAAATCCAATTAAATAACAACTTACAAAATAGAATTCAACGTAAAATTCAATGTATCTAGAAACAATCAGATATTTTTAAATGATATTACTGTTTAGTTATAAAATTCAGAATCATTCAATTTATTATTAAGTTACGATATCGTGTTAAACATAGTATTAATTTTTGTTTACATGATATTTTATTTCTTTTCTAACTTGTATACATTTAAAATGTTTTAGGCGTGACTTTTCAAAGAAAAAAATATTTAATTGCAAATAAGCAAATGCATCCTCGCATTAAAAAATACACAGAAAGGATTCATGATGACTAATGAATTTTCCAGAAATCATTTGATGATGATGATGAGTATTTTATCACCCAGTTTCTGAAATGCGTCCTGAGAGCTCGGACTATTTTGGGACGCCAGCTCGTTAGCACTCTTCTTAATGTCATTTATGCAGAACGTGTTCAGCATGGCTTTCATTTAACTTAATGCATGATAAGACATTTCACTACCCATAAACTTTCAATTAAAGAGTGCATGGGTCAAAAAGGCAGTTTGGGGTAATTTTCTGGTTTCTGATTTGAGTACTCAAAGCAGAGATCAGTTTTATGGCCATATTTACAATCTATGTCGTAAAAAATACCAGTAATTAAAACATGGAAAATTTATTGGTTCTATAATAAAAAGTGTGTGTGAGTGCATTAAATATTAATTTCGAAGGAAATTCGAGTTCTAGTTGATAAAATATTTATGCTATGTATTAAAAAGTAAATTTTTAATTAAACAAGATTACTAACAGTACATAATTACAGGTTTTCCATAAAATATATTTTATGAATAAAATACTTAGTTTTTTTAGTTCATGATCTTTTAACACTCGATACAAACAAACACGAAAGTATTATAAATTGCAATGATATCCTTATATTTCGATAAACAACAAAAAGTACTTCATAAATATCAAGCATTTCTTTAATGTAAGGCTGTTCGTAAAATTTAATTTTCACTCTTGAAGGAAAAAAAATGGTATTTAAATAGACGCATTTTATCAGCTAAAAATGACAAATCTTGAAACAAACCACGTGGAAAGTAAATCAGATGTGACAAACGAAAGCAATTATTTATAGTTTCTAATGTTAAAAATCATTAATTAAGCTTAATTTTTATTTAATTTAAATCTTATTTTTAAAACATATGTATGGCATTTCAGATTTATTGACTAGTAATACTCTTGACAAATATAATTTTTTCTTAATTGATGTTCTAGATTAAATAATTATACTGCAGTTCATTAGAATCATCAATACTACACATGAATATAATGAACACAAATCTCCAATTTATTTTATGTTAATTTCGGCACAGCATACCTTTTAAAATCCAAATTACTTAAGTAACATTTTAATAATTCTCTCTGATATTTATGTAATTTTTTTTTCTTCTAATACTTCTGTTTCTTGTTTTAAATTATAAAATTGAAAACCTTGTATCTGTTATAGTCACACATATCAAAAGGAAATCGTATTTTCACTTTACGGCTATTTTGTTTTATTATGGAATATTTTAAAGAGTAGTTTTGAAAACATTATTGTTTTATTAAATTATAACAATTTTTGCTTAATAATAAATTTTATATGATTGTATAACACATAAATATTGCACCAGAAAACATTTTTGTTTGGATAAATAACTATCAATGAAACTTTATTTAGCTTTCCTCTAATATAAATGATGAAGTTTGTCACTACTAAAAGCATAATTTTTTCATAGCATAAGCTTCGTTCCTAGAGGGAATTTAGAGCACCTAAGTGTTGTGGTACTTAAGTGTTGAATGATTAATTTTATACTCATGGTTATGAAAAAACTATTAATATTAATTTATAATCATTTTAAAATTTTAAAACTTATCTTAGAATTTCTATGTCGAGGTCAAAATTTAATCATAAAAATTTCAATCAGATGTATCAACGGTTTAGAATTGTGTACGATACATATATGCATAATGTATATACACAAAAATATTTTTCTTTTTAAGCATATGTGTATATATTATATGCGTGTATATATGCCTACTATGAACACACAAGCTTTGGATAAACTATGTTTACTTATCTTTCAATTTTCTTTTTAATATTGATTGATTCAAATATAAATTTAAAAATCTATAGAGTTTTCAAAGTCTATTTTTATATCTCAAAAAATACTTTCGTACAGAATTAGCCTTTGTAAAAAAATTTTTAAGAAATAAATTTTGTTCTAATAAATCTCAATTCATTTTAAATGACTTGTATCTTTTCAGACACAAAATATATAATTTTAAATGAATGTGTATTTCTTTGAATTGTAAAAGTAGAATGTTCGATGCAATTCTTTCAGGATGTCCTGTATGAATTCATGTAAATCAGGTGATATTCACTAAAGCATCATTTCTTACAAAATTCACATGAGTATTTAATGTCCAAAATAGAAATTATAGCTTTAGAATAATAATCTTAATTATGTCTGCTTAGTTAGTTTTAGCAAAATTTTTTTAAAAAATTAGCAAATGTAAAATGAATAAAAGTATCATTAATATTTGCGCTTTCTGTCAACATAATAAAAAGTATACAATTTCATTAATATAATAATTTAAGAAGCGTTGATTTTTTTCATAATTCATTTATCAAATTTTACAATTTGACTAATGATATCCTTTATTATATATTATTCGCATCAGTTTGCTCACAAAATATTCGGATTTATTGTATCATGCCGAAAAACCAACTTACAAGTTTGCTTGTTCAGTGAAAACTCATGAAAAATTATTAGTGCATGTTGTTTTGTTTTTGCAGGGAAACCGACTCCGTCTCTGATCTGGTGGAGGAGCCGCAGGATGCTGGACGACAGCTACGAGACGGCGGGGGCGAGCACGCGCAACGAGCTGCTGCTGCAGAAACTGCAGAGACGTGACTTGATGATGACACTCACCTGCCAAACAACGAACAACAAAATCTCCCCGCCCCTCGAAGCATCGGTGACAGTTGACATTCACTGTGAGTGTTTGACACCAAACCTCTTAATATATTTCAGTGGAGGATAAAAAGATGAGCAGTTTTTACTTATCATATACTCTTTCAATATAATGAAATATTTGAATTTGTAAGCTTTAATAAATGTCTATATATGCAATACAAATATAGGCATTTATAAGCATTTTTCACGAATGTTCCTAATTGCAACAAACGCATTCTTCTCCAGTATATGAAAGCTCTTAATTTTAATAGTCATATTTGTAACTTTTCCAAAGCAGTTTTTGTGGCATCTTTTTGAACTTCACATGTATTAAAAGTTAAATAATTTTCAACAAATACATAACTGTTCATCTATTTTATCTTAACTGACTTTTAATCTGTTATCATTAAGCTTTTTCATTCTTAAAGTTTAAAAAGATATTTTATTAAAACAGATTAACATTTAAATGATTAGATAATGTGTCATATATATATATATATATATATATATATAT
>JAPDSC010123222.1:466505-514710 GCA_026290005.1 Latrodectus geometricus | reverse complement strand
TATATATATATATATATATATATATATATATATATACCTAAATATTTGAGCATCTAAATTTGAACTTAAAATATAATTTTAAATTAGATAAAAGATTTCATTAAAAGAAAAATTTATAGAATAGTTTTCTAAATTCAAATGTATAAAGGTAGATAGACTTAAATTTCAAATTATGTACATTTTCAACTGAATAATCTTTTAAGATTTTAATAGTTACTGTCAAAAGTAGGGAAAGCCTCCGGGCCTTAAATTGCCAGTAGAAGTCTACTGATGGAAAGAGTTTAAACGATGACGAAAATTACATGTTTTATAACTATACAAATTTCTGTCTGCGTAAAAGTTTATATTTCCATAAACCCTCTTTCGTCTCAAAAGAAGAGATCTGGAAAGGAATTTATGACTCAAATATCAGATAATTGTCAAGTCCTTTTTAAGGTTTAAAACATAACATTCCTATTGCATTGCCCATTTGCATGTTGGACACCTATATCGTCATAAGCAGATTCTTATTCTCACATTGGGGCTATTTCCTAGTTCTAGATTATTAATTTGAGTAATTCCGTTATATTGGCATAAATTTCAAAACCTGGAGATCGCGAAATTAAACTGAGAAATCGGTAAAATGAAATAAACCCAGAAATATATGAGTGACAAAAATGTATTAAGCAAACATTACGATATGTTATCAAGGCTGTAAAATATTGCATGTATGATAAATACTTCAGGCAGTATGTGTTGCTTTTTGTACTATGCAAATGAAATTAGTTTCGTGAATTTTTTTTTCTTCATTATTTAATACATTGAAACCATGCTCAATGGGAACATTTCTTTTTGTTTTGTATTAATATTAATAATTTTAACCGAGGGTTGTGCCGCAATATTTTTAGGAAGAAGATTATGTATTTTTATTCAATGGAAATGAATTATTTAATAAGCAATTCTGACAACATGGATAAGACCGAAATAAAAAGGAACATCAAGTAAAAATTGTTAAATTGCATCTATATTGAATAAGATAGATTTAAGTTCATTTTTTCTCACTCACGGTATTTTGGGGAAATTTTATGTGATCAATATTCTCTCTGCTTTATTTCATGTTTTGATGTTTTTAATAAAATAAAAAATTCAAAATTTTGTTAATATAACTCAACACTTTCTTATTATGGTTAATAATCTTGTGTTACTATTTTATAAACAAAAATCGGAATATATTAAATTATTGTGAAATTCTTATTCACTTTTATAAATAGAAGTTAATATTTGTATATATGAAAACAAAAATAATCAGCAAATTTTTTTTCTCCAAATTTAATATTGCCTTACTGCTAAATTCTGTTTTGTCATTAACACGAATGTTATTGTACGTTATTATTTAAAGTTAATAATTAAATAAATTATATAAACCTGCAATCCAAAAAATTAAATACAACAAAAAAGTAGCTCTTTTTTTAAACTAGCATTGCATAGTAGATCCACTCTATATCTAGTATTTTATCAAAGGAACCGAAGGGAATTCAATTTATAATATGAGAGATGGCGCCTTCCCTTGCACCCGCTTCTCCTCAATCTCAAGATCTGATAACTGATTTAGCGTCACATTTGTAAAAAATAAATATTTGCATTTGACTTCAAAAGAATCCAAAGAAGTTTCATTTCAAAATATTTCATGAGTTTCTGAGAATAATTTCCTCGTGAAGTTGGAAATTCAAACTTTTTTTTTTCAATAGTGAACAGGGTTTAATGATTTCAATTTTAATTCAAAAGGTATAATTAGTTTTACAACAAAATCTTTGAATGAAGTTTATTCTAACATTTTTTACACAATATCTGAAATTAAATATTTATATTAAAATAAAAAAATTGCATTGTCTAAAAAATATCAAGCTTTAAAAATTCCAACAAAATTAGCTAATTTATTATAGCTTTACTTTCATAGAATCGAATTGCTTTTACATTATGTTTCAGAGCTGTAATGTGAAAAAGATATTTTATTTAATATTAAAAATTAAATTTAAATGTAAATGTGCACAAAAAATTGATTCAATCAAACCAAACAACAACTTGAAGTACTTATAAATTGCAATTTTGTATCCTTTATCAGGAAAGGTTATTTTTACACAAGAGTGTAGAATTTTTAAGGTTTTAAATCTTTCATCAAATAACTTTCATTTCATTAATATATATCCATCAGTTTCACATTTTCATCTTCAATTCGTATTTCATATTAGTTGATGAAAATAATTTCAATTTCTCAATATTATAGATATTACATATTTCAGAATTTCATATATTTGTAATTTTAATTGAATGTTGAATATATATATATATATATATATATATATATATATATATATATATAACCTTGTTGTTAAAAATTTAACGCACATTGTTACCAGGAACCAATCATAGTTTCCGGTATTTTATTGCATTCCATAATATATGACCTGATTTGCTAAAAGAAGTATAAGTATCATAACAAATTTAATACTGGTATTATATTTTTAAGCATTTATACTAGAAAAATATTTATTATGATTTTAAAAATTATGTTTCGGAACAAATATAATGTTCCTTGTTACAATTTAATTTAAAATATGAGATTATTTCTTTTTTCTCCAAAGAGAAGGAATTTTATTTCCTTCAAATAAATTATTATTTATTTCAATAATACTACGCTTTCATAATATAATGTGAAAGTAAAAAATAAATTTCTCTAACCCTAATTAAATGTTTTAAACAACGTATGGGTGTCCAACACTTTTTTCTTTAAAAGCATGTAATCAAATCTAAGGATTCCATGCTGTAAATATTTAATATTTATATTTTAAAAAATTCTTATTTTGTTTATTCTTCAAACTCTTAGTTTACGCTTGAATTTGATAATTATTGCTGAAAGATATGAATCAAAACTTGCATCAGGAGATTAGTCTCTAAAAAGACTGTATTTCATGGCGATGTTTACTGTATTTGTAGTAAAGTTAAAGCTTAATTGACGCTGAAATTTGAACATACTTTAAAGCACCTGATGCTGTGATTAATACCATCCCGGAATTTTAGTCTCTTCAAGAACGGAGTCATGTAACTCTTTCCCCGTTTCGCTTTTCAATGCCGATCTCTCAAGGATAGATATAAAGTGCGTACGGCAAAGAGGGAATTAACCTTTCTTTTTACATTCCCACAACATTTTTTAGTAAGCAATTTCTAGTTTTAGTAAAAAGCATTGCTTTCAATCATTGCAGCGAATGTGTTTTCGCCTTTCCTTATTCGATAGCGATTGTTAATCATTTAGAACAAGTATAAAAGGAATATTATTCAATAAATTCATACTTAAAGGAAATTTTCAGCCATTCTCACTTCATTTAAGATTATTTTTAACTGATTAGATATGAGTTGTAGTGCAAAACAGCATTCCTTGCAAAGCTGATATACTGTGCCATTTACGCAACTTTTAATAAATTAACATTCTTATAGAGAGCTTTAAATCAAATTTTAATCAAGTCAAGACAGCGCTGAGTACACACTTTTCATCACTCTTCTGTTTACAACACTTCAGTGACAACGGAAACTCTGTCCTCATCGAAGAATCGAAATTAATTTACTCTTAAGTTAACGACACGCGTTTCAATCTCTGCGTTTAATTAACATATCTGCGTCTAAAAGGGGACACGTGATAAATAACTTTATAGAAGCCATTCATTTAAAATGTTATAGGCCTATTCAATTAAACCTCTTATCGATTAAAAAATGGTGATTTTTATGGGAAATGATTATTTTGTGTTCTCAACGTGTACCACATAATTCGTAATTACTGAAATAGGAAAGCAAGATTAATTTTTAATTAAAACATTCTTATGTTAATCTTGAAAATTTGCTTTAATTATCCAATAATGCTGATAAAATGAATTATTGTTTGATAACGGTAGTTTTTTTGTATATCGTAACGGAAGAGAACTTTTGTTTATATAAGTACATCGTTAATATGAAAAAAACAAAGATTTTAGATAAGGCTTTTATTATTTTATTATTTTTTTTTTTGGTATTTGATTAATAATAATGATATTAAAAAGAAAATTTAGAAGGGAGGTAGTTATAAATCATAAACAAAATGCTTCAAAATATTTATTAATCAATTAAATTACATTAATCATAAATTGCTCGTAATTGATTTAAAGTGCAACAATTTTTATTTCTTGGATAATAATAAAATGTTTTTTATTGTTACACTCTTCAATCGAATTTTGTCCCCACTATTAAATCATTTAAAATACCTAATATGTCATATTTATTGATAGTAATGGATCTGAATATTATAATATAAATGCATGAAAATTCAAAAGAATTTTATGCATTTACATCACAAGGAATGCGTTTATACTTTAATGGAAAATTTGTAATGATCCGAAATATCCTCTGATATTCACATCTAAGTGATATTTCATACTGTTAAAATACGTCTAAACGACTGACTGAAAGATATATTCTAAATTTCATTAAATATGTAAAATGTAACGTTATAAAAATATTAAATTTATTAGCTGACTGAAACTGTAATTCCTATTTTCAGAATCGATGATTCTACAATCAGGTATCAAAGAAATCTTTCTATTATTTCACTGAAGGTATGAGGGAGTTTTTTTTCACAGAAAAAATTAATGACAAGCCTTACTCAAAGAAAACATTTCATTGTAGCGTATTTTGGAGTAATAATTAACAAAAAATATTTGTATGCTAATTTTTATTTAATGAATATAAAAACATGTTTGAAATTAAATATTATTTAGAATTCTGATATATTTATTTATTATGAGAGGAGACCTTCAAAACTTACGATTTGCATACAAAGCCGGCATAAGAACTCCAAAAAATTAGTTTTTCTAGGCTAATGTGGCTCAAAAGATTGCTTAAAAATGGGAACAGTCGATAAATATTCCTGTTGAGATTGACGTCTTTAATGACAAAATAACTATTTAAATCTAAACAGAAAATTGTGATTACATAGAATTTCCTTTCTGTACACACACTGCAATCTTTACCCGAGTAATGCTTCTTCGTTAATGCTATCTTCCTTTCTCTTGAATAGCTAAGAAGAAAGAAAGAAGGAATAGCCGGAAGTGACAGGGAAATATCATGCCCTCACAGCAATCCTTGAATAAGTTCTACAACATTTTTAATATTATTCTCCTTTATCTTGCTTTGTGAAGAAAGCCATAAGAAGGAATAGTTGAAGGTGACATAGAAATAGGTTCTATTACTTTTTCAATACATGCCCTTTGTATTAAGTAGTGGTAAGAAGCTCAGGAAGGAGCAGCAAGATGTGATAGAGAGATGTCCTTTCAGTACGTACAAAACGAACTTCTCTGCTATATTTAATACTATCCTCCTTGCACTTAAGAAGCTAAGAAGGGATGAAAAGTAGTGGTCAGGGGAGATTGGAAAGTGTGATTTTGATTTTCATAATTGGCTACGTTTGTAATGATTATTGACTATAATGCTCCAGTGAGCTCCACACTCAATAGCTTTACGACGTTTCCCATTAAGATCAGCAAAGTGAAACATCATTTGTTGGTAGTGGTTGGAAGGATGACCACAAACAACGGAACCTCCTCACTGGGTTGAGGAAGCTCCGTGGATTGGGGACGTATCTACTTTATTCTTGACAACTTCGGATGTCACAGATTCCAAAGTCCTTCTGCTGGTGTAGTGTAGCTGTGGAAAAGAGCCAACTGACTCAAGTGTAACCTCGTAACCTTACCATGGTTTAAAATTACGAGGTACTTGGAGATGGGCGAATATACCAAACTCATTAACATTAAGGTACACTCCTGGCTCGCCTGTATTGCTATATATGAATTTCTAGCTACTCAATAATCCAAAGAATGCACCTTTGATTGTTCATTATGTTCTTTGCTCACGAGACAGGTCAATGATCATCACCCTGAAGGGAAAATAGTTAGACGATTGTTGTAACAATTTATCTTTATTCATTAATTGCTTACAGTTTTACCATTTAGACATTAACTGTTTGGGATTTCATGAGAGAAGAAATTACTTCTGATAAGTATACGAACCCAAAATTGAAATCAGTTTTTTTAGCTCAAAGACAAGTAAAAAATGTCATGCGAAATCGATACAACGAATATTTTGATCACCAAATCAAAAAAGAAAAAGTGTTTCTTAACATAATAGAAGACATTGGATCCAATTGTGAATTGTTTTCAACGCCATAAGCACTGAAATCCTACCAAATGATTATTTTACTTCAACACTGTTATTTTGTGTCATTATATTATTTCTTTAAAAAAAAAGTAGATAATTTATAGATGTCCCAAAAATGCAATTGATGATTTAATATTTTAAACAAAGAAATAATATAGTTCATTTTTATGAAATTTTTTAGACCACTGTATTAAAAAATTTAAATGTCGATAGATATCTTTTCTCGAAAATGAACTTTCCTAGAAGGTTTTTTTATTTCGCATTTTCAATTTAGTTTCATATTAAAAACTCATCTTGCTGGAATAAAAATATCCCATTAAATGCAACTTTATTACTTTATATAATACATAATAAAGACGTGTGGAGAAAACTCAAATCAATTGTTTGGTTTCTTAAATTATACAGCTAAATTATTAAATATTGCTATTTACTTTTTTAAAAGACAACTGCTTAAAATTTCAAATTCCATCTTACGATCACTTTACCTAGATCCATTCTCTCCGTTCAACATAAATATTTTATTTCAATAGATAATTCTCAAACTAAATATGAGAATTAATAGAGTATGAGAAACAATAGTTTAAAGAAAAATCTTTAAGAACAACATATAATATTTAATAAATTAATATTAATTCAAAATCTGATATTTCATTTTAAATATTTACTGTAATTTTAGGGAGATTTATAATGACTACCAATCATTTTATGCTTAACAATCAATACTTGGTTATCCTTTATTAATATAAACTATTATATAGTTCGAAAAAGTTTTCTTGTTTTTCTTTTATTTCTAAGAATTTATTTTAAGAATAAATTTTTCATAGATTGCCTAAAACACTCAATAGACGTGGTGTCATGGTTGCTGAGGACGTCCATTCTTGTTACCGGAAGGTAATTAATTTGGATCCTGATCCAACCGAAGATCATCTTGATGACTAAAAGGGGCTGGGGTACGTTAAATTGGTCGTGGTCACAAAACCCTAGTGATGACATTAATACTTCTGAGGGTGGCAGAAGGTGGACATAGTTGGTGCGCCGTCATGCCTACGAACCTAAACTTGCATCCCATGTAATGCTGAAAAATTTGAAACCCTTAGAACTAGGCACGGTAATGAAAAAATCTTAAGCATCTTTCTTCTTGTATACTGCAGAGCCAAATAGGTAAACAGCCTAATAGTGAGTTTTTATTTGGTTTGTTTGTCACTGTACGATCATTTTTAGCTCAAGAGGGCTAGTTAGATCATGACCTACTTAATAGTGAAAGAAAGGCACATCGAAATTCTACAGCGTCCAAGTATTTGAAAATAATAACTGTTACATTTTCCAAACGAATAACATTGACCCACTATTTGTTTGCTAGTGTTGGTATGATGTCTCAAAATTACCATCCACAAATTGCATATTTCATCAAATATATTATTTTTCAGCAAACGGTACATCAGAAATGAATTTTTTAATGCATTATTTTTTTCAATGATTCAATAATCTATGATAAACGAAATGCTTGACATATATACGTTCTCATACAAATTCCTATGACATAAGATTCACGGCATTTTAAAAAAGCCATTTATGTTGAATCCGACCCTTTGTGGGAATAATTTCTATTCTATGACCAGATCGAAATAATTTTCTTTATATGATTTTTAATAATTAACATTACAGTTTCATTCATAGTAAATAGAAGAAATATTAATACAGAAAATTTTTTACTACATGTATCAAATTCAAATTTGAAATTGGACAACTTTTGTTGAATAATTTAATGTAGATATAAAATTGGTTTCACAAGCAATATTACTTTTGATTTACCTAATATGAATGTTAAAAAGTACAAATACTTATTAAACGGATAAATCTCGTCAATAAATAAAAATAATCACACAAAGGAAACTTTTCAATAATTTATTTACTCATATTTTAAAAGGATATTGATTTATGGCATTGTAATCTGCCGGAAAAATGACAAGTATAAAATTTTAAATATAATCCCAGGGGGTATTTTAAGATAAAATGGAAAAGTACATTAAAAGACATTACTTACAATTATATTTAATTCATATTTATCTTGGATGATTTGATTTGTCCCTTTAAGAATACATTTAGCTCTTAAGAGATAATTCCACCACTGCTCAATTTTAAGAGCAACATCAGAACTGCTGAAAACATCCACATATAAAGCTGGAGTTCAGCCAGCAAACTTATTCAACAAAAGAAGAATTCGCTGACGATTCAACTGCCAGCTCAGATTTCAAAGAAATCGAAGAAAAGTAGAGCTTTTGTTACTTTCTAGAAAATATTCCAATGAATAACTATTGCAAAAAGGGAAATTTTAAACAAAATAATATTGTTTTGAAACAAATTGTAGAAAACAAAGTATAAAGGAATCTGTGCTACTTTTCATCCCTTTTAAATTATATTTTTTCTGAAATTTCCAAATGAAAAATTACGAAATCTCATCTTTGCAATAATCTAATCATCTTTGAAGATGAGTTAAAGTTTTAAAAATGAGAATTTTACAAAATATATTGTTAAATTTTATTTACTCATTCAATACAATACTTGAAAAGATATTTCATTGCACATTTTGAAATGGAGAAGAATAATACAAAAAATTTTTTTGTGTTATTAGTTTTAAAATTAAGTCATTTTAAATGCTTCATTTGAAAAGAAAATACTTCGTTTAAACGTGCTATTTATTGTATGTTATTTGTTTATGTAACATTAAAATAATATTATTCTGGATTAAGTGATTTTCAATAATATGTTTTTTTTTTCTGTTTTAGTGCCTTAGTTAATAGAATTTAAATGATTTCTCTAAAATCGTATATTATTTGTTAATCATGTTAATTACAAAAAAAGCAGTTAATTACTTATTTTAACTTTTTAGTCAGACCACTGTCAGTTCACGTCAAGGGAAAACGGAAAAAACTTTCTGCGAAGAAGACAGCTCAATTCGAATGCGAAGCAAGGGGCTCCCGGCCACCTGCTGCCATCTCGTGGCGCAAAGGGAGCTACAAGCTGAAGGACGCAGTGACCAGCGTCTCTGCACAAGGCAACGTGACGACCAGTGTGCTGACCATAACGCCATCTAGTGACGACAACGGGAAATTCCTCTACTGCCAAGCAGATAACCCCGCGATAGCCGGCAGCGCCATTGAAGACGGATGGAAGCTTGATGTACACTGTAGGTAACATCATCTTGACGCTAATCTGACGCACTTAGAACAGTTTGTAGAAGGAACATTATTCAGTTGAGAATGTTTTTATTGTTATTTGTTAAAATTAACTCAATTAAATTAATAGTTCAGTCATTTGAGTCACAAATATGAATAAACTAAAATATAGAAAGGAAAGCCTATGTCACTTTCATTAATAGAAAGTGATAAATGAGAAATTTGTAAAATAAAGGTCACAACTTATAGAATTAGATGCGCATACAATTTACGCTGCGTAACAGTCATCTATTGCAAATGATGATTTCTTAGATCATTATTCTTAATCCCATCACTTAAATTTTCAATAACATATTAATATTTATTTTAAAAGTTTCATAATTATTAGTTAAGTAGACCCTTATTTTTATGAACCTCTAATTTAGAAACACTTACTTTTTTATGAACTAGTGGCTATTCCCTACACTGACACCATAGGTACAATGATAATTTTAACTCTTGTTTAAGAACTAAAATTTTGAGAAATCTCTTTTTTGTGAACTTTGTTCCCGACACAAAGTTTTCTTTTCCATTTTTTATGATTTGATATTCTTTTAATTTTTTTATTTGAATCCTTTCTACATAACGGCTGAGAACTTGATTCATTCTTGAACAATGATATATGTCCAAACACCCCAGACATTGTGGGAACAATAGTCGAAAACTCTTTGATATCAGACATTTGATAGGATAGAACAATGGTTCTGAATTTGACTTCTGTGTTTCCCGTAAGTGAAGACAAAGAAAGAGAGAAAAATTCTTTTTCCCTTGCTATACGTTAGAACATAGAAAAGGGGAAAAAATCTTTAAAAGTTTGTGCTCTCTTATTCTGTAGTTGGTTTCAATTCATTCGAGCAACTCAATATATGAAGTTTCGTTTGTAGAGAAAGATCGATCCAATTCCACTGTGGATTTGTCATATTTGACGAAACGAACGTGTTCATCAGTTAAAGTAAGAAAGAAAATTCTGAAAGTACCCTAAGAAATATTAACTAAGTCAAATATTGCCAAAAACATGGAATTGCAAGAAACAAACTCTCGACAAGCTTAAAAATTCGGAAAAAAAGTTTTGAAAAAGAAAACAATACCAATGAAAAAGCTCAATCTCCAAAATATTGTAAAGAAACATAACATACTAAACTGGAAAAAGTTTTGTTTGTTTGGCTGAGAAAAGTGAGTGGAATGAACGTTCCTGTTGATGGTAATGTCATTAAAGAGAAATCCAACTTTTTTGTTACGATGATGAACATAAAATATTTCAAAGGACCAGACGGTTAGTTCCAAAAATGTAAATCCAGACGCTGTTTGAGCCTGGTAAAATTATATGGGATTACAATTAATAAAATAAAACTATGCATTGTTTTTTAGAATGATTCTTATTTTGCATGTTTTTCTTATAGTACATTCTAAATAATTCTTTCTAATAGTATTTTATTAAAATAGCAACAGTTTGATGAAAAAAAATCTTCTTAATAATCTAATACATTATTTTTCTTTTGAAAACTTTCAGCGTTACGAACGAGTTCGTAAAAAACGATCGTTTACTGTATAATACAACCATATTTGATTTTTGTAGAAATCGAAAAATGATTAGTCTATAACTATAAGAAATGGTAGTAGAAATTTTGAACTGTAGAAACACTTAAAAAGATGCACAAAATACTGTATACTTAATTTCAAAATAGTTTTTTGGTTAAATAACTTAAGTGTTAATTCGTAATCGAAATCGAAAACTTATTTTGATTGATTGTTTTTGTAACATGTACGTAACTCATTCTATGACAACAGCTCTGAATTTCTCAACGTATACAGAAAGATAAAAGAGAGACAACTCTTACGCATATATATTTGCATTTTATATTTAATTTTCAATAAATATATTTATTATAATAGAACTATCTCTGAATTTTTTAATTTATTGATAACAACAACAAATATTACTATCGTTATTGAAGCTTCCTTCATTTTTCATTGGATCATTTCTTTTATGCATATTCCTTTCACTATCATTTATTTAATTCTTTAATGAAAATAAAAGTATTCATAATAAATGCTTATGTTGAATATTAAATTAAATTCCTATAATTTCATTTTCTGTACTTTTGTTTAGCGAGTGAAGGCCATATTTCTTAGGTACCAAATTTTCGTTTACATTCTTTCTTTTTCCTACCTTTTAATGCCTTTAACGTAAGGTTAATACTTCTGTAATCAAAATCCAGTTACACTTGCGTGTATTTTGGCAAGGAAACGAACTACTTTCGAATCGGCAGTTCTATAGTGTTATTCTTTTGAGTAAATGATTTAAGATCAAATCACAAATACTCCATATTAATTTCTCCTCTTCATTCTGAAGCTTTTTCGTAAGAATCTCATATAACTCTTTATCCTAATATTATAAATAAATAAAAATTTATTTCGTGTATTTTAATTAACGAATTAACTGATTCTGAACACAAAAAATTAACCAAAGTTAATAATTGGGCTCCAGCTGGTGCATGACAAGCAATGTCATTTGTTGTGAAAATGAAAGAATTTTCTGGTGACTACTAACCAAATGAGTTTCATAAAATATTATGGTTGCAAATATTATAATCTCAAATTCAATCTGTTTTATAACTTTCGACAAAGCTGTCCATGGAAAAAATGGTTGAGATAGTTGACAGTGTTGGGAATATATATTTCTTAGTGTAAGAGATAGAACAACTTCCATTGTCCCTGAACATAATTCAATCCACGAAATATCTAAGCAAATAATAGAATTACAAGTTTACATGTCATGCTCCAATAATAAATAATTATTTCGGAAGCAATCACGCTCTAGAACCAAACAGCAACAGTGCTTAAATATTTTTCTGCAATTATAGACGTTTACAGGATTATGTATGCGAAAGTATACAACCATGTGAATATTCACGACCATTATCTCGTGATAGACTCAACTGGCAAATAATCAGGAAATCTGAAACCCATGGTTATAGTCGTGACTTGTGGTAGAAAATTAAATTTCTAAAAAATGTCGGCTATTTACATGATAAGAAGCCACCACATTGTTTAATTGATACTGGTGTCGATATAAGCATTGTTTCTAAAATAAAATAAGCCTACTAAATTTGACCTCTTTTCTGCCAATGATTCACTGGTTAAAACTTCTTTTATTATGATTTTACAAAAATTGATTTATAGTTTTCATTTGGTCAGGAGGACGAGAATTCATAATAAGCAACGTCTGTAAAAAATATGTTGCTGCAAGTTTATTAGCTTTGAGAAGTAATATAGCTATAAGAATATTGCCTATACTTGTCTAAACTTGTGTAAATTAGAAAAAACTTGTTAAATAATTAATATAGTAATTTTTTTTTTTTTTTTTTTTTGCATCTTAAATATTTATTTTCACTTTTCTCAGGAAAAGCGAAAATAAATAGCCAGGAACAAATGACGTTAAGTCAATAATTTCTGTGATTTAAGTTTAAAAACAGCAAACAAAATTGAAAAATATTTTCATAACATTCTTCTTTTCAGTCATTGAGTGGTAAATTATTTCATTGTTGATTAGAAAAAAGTGCTGAACCATTTATTGAAAACGATACATCCGAATCAAGGGAGATATAAAAAGTTACATTATTGAAAACAAAATTCTACGACAATACTATAAGATCTTATTTCACACTTCTTTAGTAATCAGAAATAAGGCTGCTGATTGTGATGACTAGCCGCAGAAATATTTTCGTTATAGAGAATTAAATTTAATTTATATCGCTGTAATACTAATATTAGATTCAATAGAATGACATAATTTTGGCCATTAAAAATGTCCACGGATAAATGATAGTTACGTAGAAGAAAAGAATGGTCTTAAAAGATTGATATATTTATTGGAGGGTGCTTAAAATATAGAATATAAGTTTCGAAAATAGCAATTTTGCTTAGTTTTATGAAAACTATCTGAAAAACCGTGGTGGTCCAGTCATCCTGTTTCCGTCATTTCTAAAGTGTTGGCGGGATAGAACTCTACCCGCATTTAGAATCTCTTTTTCCGTCCGACGATCTAATGATATCTTCCCGCTGCTATCTCTTTTCGCTTGTATCGGTGGCATTGCTCTTTTTTCTGCCCTCTCACCCCAAGGTGGCCCCTCTTCTCCCAACTTAGCTCTCAGCTTCCCTTTCGATATCGCTTGGCTCAATGAGTTGGAATTTTCTCCGTACTTGCTTTCTGGACTCATTAACTTATCATCTGGCAAAACATCACTCATGAGTTCTCGGAAGCATTTTTCCTCAGCACTGGCATCGTTTATGAGCTTCAGAAGATCGCAGTCACTGATCGAGTCAGATCCCTTCTTTGAATGATTGCTTAATGAAGTAAGGGATTCATTTCCTGGAAAAAGTGTAAGAGGACATTATTTAATGACAAAGTTAAATTTTATGGTAGAGTAAACTATAAAACGCTACCTTTTCCACCACACACACAAAATTGCATCCAATTGTGATCTAATAGCTTCCCTTTCTAATAAAATGTATACAAAGTATAATATTCTGTACTTACTTTATATAAACAAGCTCTTGTTCGGTTTATTTTCCTAATTATTTTATGAAATTAAACTGTAAATGTCTACATTCAGTACAGTGAAACCTATGTCAGCTACTGCTATATAATACCGCTTTATTATTTATGACTTCAATATATTCTAACTTAAAATGCATGCCGTCTGTAATTTCAAAATATTGATTGCTGCATTCAATATCAATTTAAACCGTGATGAATGCTGAATTAAAGCCATTTAAATCGCCATGCATTTTTTATGAAAAATAAACGTAGTTGCCATCTTTTTACCAATTATCGAAAAATGATTTTGCACACTGCAGAAAAACCTGCTTTTATTTCCTGTATACGCCACCAGTTGGAAGTATACTTGAACAATAATGAAAAAATCCTTGTTCTTTTATGTATAGATTATTAATACTTAGATTATTAACATAGGTATTATTAATATCCAAGTGATTAACATATATGTTTTAACTTTTAATAATTTCATCATGAAGCGAAATTTTTAAATGTCCTTCACCTCGTTTGATTTCTTTTTAGCAGATGTAAGCAAGAAACTGAATTTCGTGGTATAAACCAATGTTTAGAACAATTAATAGTAAATACATTTAAAAATAATATAAATATCATTATTTTTACAAATTACAATTTTTTCTTGAAATTTAACTACACTTTTTTCTGGTATAATGTAGTAAAAATGATGTTATTTTAATAATAATAAAAGCAATGCAAATAAAGCAACACATTGAAAATGTTACTAATCATAATAAAGCGATTGTGTGTTTTCCTCGTCTTCCATGTCATTTATACTTTGTATTTAAAATTTCCGTTTTGAGGATTCTGTATCTTAACAATCTTGTCAATATTACACGAGTGTTTGCAGAATGAAAATTTCTCAGACCTAAATTTTTCTTCAAACTAAATTGTAAAAAAAATAGAAGGAAACTATCGTCAGGAGTCCATGCATAGCGCATTTACCAAGGGACTGCGGTGACCTGGTTGATTAGAGCACTCGTTCTTGTTATCAGAAGGTAATAACTTCAAATCCCGACCCCAACAAGATCCGTCGTGTTCGTTAAGGGCGACTGGGGTATGCTAAATATATCGTGGTCATGTTGTCTTTCATGTGAAATGATACCTCTAAGACTGGGTGTCTAAGTATTGAGGAGTCTTCTGCTTGATCCCACATTCTAAATTACGAAGACTCTTTTCGGGGTGTTTCTGAGTAACTGGTAGAACCCAATTCAGAGTTAGGTACAGGCAGACATGCTAATGCACAACAACACATTTATCAAAAAAATTAATAGAATTTATTAATATTCTGTATTACTTTATTACACAAGCTCTAAAATAATTTAACAATATGATTCTCCTAGATGTCAATCCTATTTACTAAGCTAATGAATGATAAAATGTCAGAATATCCCATATTATATGGGAATGAAATGTAAATTAAATTTTTAAATCCTTTAACTATTATTATAAAATAGTCAAACTGAGAGAGAAATTAGTAAATTGAAATTAACTAAAATAGCCAACTTTATATCATGGAAATTAGGTAATTCGTTTTATTTTAAGCTATTTAACGTCATAACGATTTACTAAAATTAATTTAAAAATATTTTGAACAATGAGAACTATTATGAAATGTACTTTGATTAACGAAACATTCATGAATATTTAACAAGAAGTAAAGAACAAGATAGCAAGGAAATCATGATTCATAATGGAAATGTCGAGATTGAATCCAAAAAATAGATTTATTTGATGAAGTTTATTATGATTTAAAAGCAATCTTTAGTTTGTTAAAACAGAAACGAAAAAAAAAAACATTCCTAAATATCCTAATTTTTTAAAAATTTGCTTCATCTTTACTAGCAATATAAATCAGCCGACATTAAAATTTAAATTCAAGGAAAGAATGTGCCATTAATATTGATGAATTGTTTCGAAATAATTTACGCGGAGTTGAATGTAATTTATCTAATGGTGTCGTTGTTTCTCTTTGCTTTCCCTAATGAGGTGAGATCCGTCTCTTTTATTAAACTATTAAAATTGCTTCTCAAAAAGGCAAAAACAAAACAGACATTCGAGGAATAAATTAGCATAGTTTGTTTCAATGAGTATTTATGAGCCCATTTTGCAGCATTTTGCCAATTATCTAAAAATAAGAGAAATAATAATATGTTATTTCAATTCAATAATTTCACATGGAATAAATTGTTTCACTCAAATGGAAAGAAAATATTTATTATTAAGAAAACTTTTTGACAGGAGTATAAAATAATTTTATAGTTTTTAGAAAAATGTATTGTGGAAGAAATTACTTAATTTACTAACAAAGCCTTGGTAGAATCGATAATTTTAATCAAACTAAAGTTTATGAATGAGAGCGAATTAACTGAACAGGAGTACAATCACTACTAGGGAGAGTGCTACCTTTCATCATTTTACTGATGTAAAGGAAAAACATTAATTTGTTTCATGTATCTGCCTCAAAAAATATAATTTCTAACTAAATTTAATTATGAAATTTCATCATAAAAATGACAGCCGATGTTTAAAAAATATTGAAATACATTAGTTAAACTTTGGGATTTTTTAAATTACTTTTTTTGATGATTACTTATAAATTAACATTTTTAAGAATTTCAGAACATAAAATATTAAAAATATTTAGACTATTCCTTTCTTTTTGATACTCATTTTCAAATTAATTAATTGAATGAAAAAAAAATGTAAAAATGAATATATTTGTTTAAAAGAATTATTAATGACAGCACGTTGATAAATATAAATAAAATTTGTTACATTAATTTTTAATTAAATTTACAATTATGTATAATAGATTTCAGACCAAGAAATTAAAAAATTCATATAAAATCAAACATTTGTTTCAAACTCAACAATTTTAAATCTAGTATAAAAATACTACTTTCATAATTTACTTCATTTTAATCTTTTAACAAAAGTAATTTCATAGTTTTTTAAAAATATTTATCGAAATTAAGTTTGAATTTATGTATGGTTAATTGCCAATCTTTGAACTTTTATGGATAACAATTATGGATTAAAAGAAAATGTAGTACATAACATTTATATAATGATTTGCTCTTTGTAAAACATACATTTTTAAGAATTTTTTCACTATGTTATACAACATATAGATTTTATATTTTCATATAATTATCACTAATAATGTTTGTGTAGTTATTTATTATTTACAGTGTAAGATTTCAAAGCAATAACTTTTCTCTCTGTTTTACTCAAATATAAGATATTTCTTTTCTTTTCATGTAGATGGTAAGTAGTTCATGTAAATGGTAGTATTTTTGAGGTAGAGATGAAACATAAATTTACGTACAGAAATTGTTAAATACATTTATGTATAATAATATTTAATATTATATATTGCCTCATAATGGAAAATCTAAAAAGCTGCTATGTAATCCATCATGCCAATTTTTGAGTTTGGGTGACATTTTTGCTGGATTTTCTTGTTTGTCTGGAAACTTAGTTTTTATGACGTCACAGAGATTTAAAATAATAAGAATTATGTATGAAATTCTTTTTTGGCAACCCTAGTGTTTCTCTTTACATCATTTTTACGTCATTGCGGTGAAATTTAGAATTTTTTTTTTATCTTTTTTTGTATTTTAATTAATATTCTTATATTTTCTTTTTTTTTAATTCTTAGTATTTCAAAAAAATATATTTACGCTTTTGGCTGAGATTTACTGTACGGTCACTCTTGCGACTTTTACAAAATGTCGCCAAAAATCTCACCATTTTGCACAAGCGAGGTTTGAATTGGTCAGAATCACTTATCTGTGATTGATCGAAATAGGTTGGGTTGCTAGAAAATGTTATTTATCGCCAAATATAAAAATATCGCGCCAATAGTGACCGTACAATAAATCTCAGCCACACTTTTTATTTATCAGATTTAAATTTATTATTTAGATACATAAATCTTTTCCTGGAACTCATTACGTCATAATTACGAAATCTTTCTTCCATTGCGCAAGAATTGGTGGCTTCTTTGCCAAAAATTCTTATATGCACAGTTACAATTTTAAAACTAGTAATCATATTCATTAAAAAGGATCGCACGTGGAAAGTGATTATATCAATTAGTATAATATAATACTATCTCAGATAAAAGTTTAATATAAATTTTATGCGTTAACAAAGAACTATTTTGAAAAACGTCATCTGTTTTCTACATTCTGAGAAATGAAAGCCAATTACTTACCCGTTTTCTCACGTGTGTCTTTCCTCCACAATGTGTTAACACGCATACATCCAAAATTACAATTGGGACTTTTAAAGTGTTTTCTTAAGGCAAGTATATTCCATTTTATAAAGCAACAGATTCCAATAATGAAAATGAATAAAATAACAGCGCACAGTGAAATAGTTGTTACTTTCATAATATCTGAATACTGATCACTTTTTTGCGAACTCTGAGTAATCACATTTTGAGTATTCTCATTATCTTTAAAAAAGTTTTCATTAACACTTTTAAACAAGTCTTGGAAGTTATCATCGAAAATTAATTCTTCATCTTTCCAGTCATTTTTCGTTTCATTTTTAAAGGTATTTTCTTTAGGAAGTACTGATGATGAGAATTTCCATTTCATGCTCCTGTCAGTAGTGTTTACATTTTCATCATTAAACGGTTTCAGAGATTTTAAAAATGATTGTGACATGGAAATGGATTTAAGCAGTTCTCTAAGTGGGATGCCAGATTCATTCGTAGATATCAAAGCTTTCTCTCTTGGCGTGTACCAAGATTGGGGGATTATCTGAGAATTATTATGGATCTCAGAAACAGGAGCACCAGAAGACTGCACGGTAATTAGTCCTGCATCTGTGGTATGTTCTTCTTGCAATGTGAGATTGCTTAAAATTTGAATAACAACGGGAGATTCAGAGCTTCCATTTTCCATTTTTCTTTCAGAAGTTTCCTTTATCATTTGATATTCTTCGCTGGTTTCCATTTTTGGTGTTTGGCTTTCGGTTGTGAACAGTAACGTTGTATCAATTTGAGAAGTATTTAACCAATCATCAACTGTTGGGTTCACTGTAGCAGAAGATATTTTACCCTCAATGTTCTGTAAGATGTCTCTTATTTGCTTCAAAATACGGTCCTGGGCCTCCATGTGTCTCTCGATATGCGTGTTTGTGCCTCTGAGATATATAACTTCTGGAGATTCTTTCTTTTTTAATTGTCTCCTCCTTTGCTGGAGAAGGGTTGCTGTTTTCTGAAATGGCTGTTCACGCTTGAACTTTTCATGTCTACTCTTTTTTATTAGAATTTCATTGAGCGAAGAAAATTTTGGAATGATCCCAGCTTGTGTTTTAAGAGATTCTTTGTAAACACAATCATCACTGCACTTGCTTATAATTCTTAATTTATTTCTATCAAAATTTTTTTCTCTTTTACGAATTCTCAGAACTTTGGCTGTATCATCTTCTCCTAATTCTTCAAGAGCGTTTTCTTTGATAAATTTCGCAATATGACTTTTTATTTGTTGCTCAGATCTTAAACCAATTATGTTAGGATTGAAAGGATGGTTTCTCTTTTTGTATGTCTAAATAATAATAAGATATTAATTATTGATCTTTCTATTTTTCCTTAGATATGAACAAAATTCATATGAAAGAAATAACAATAATTTTGCATGTGATTAATTTAAGAGTTATATTTTGTGTACAATTATCTAGTAAAATCAAAACCATCATACAACATTATGATAATTATTATCTTCATATATACTTCTTAAAGTCATGATCTTAAATATTATTCCATAATATAACTTACCTGAATTATTTAACTTATAAACTATTCATGTTAATAATATATTTTAAAAATGTAGAAAAGATGTCAAAAATTATTTTAATATTTTAAAAAAATCATTATCAAAGAAATAATATTATGTTCACTTTAATTGTTTCAATAATTGATAAACTATGTGGATAAACACAAAATGTGCATGTTATCCACATGATCACATTTCATCAATAAAGGAAAAACAACATATGCAGTTACTTTCATTTAAACTGAAATATAAACTGCTTTGAATGCATAAAACAAACAGAAAAATTATTATACTCAAATTATAGTTTAGAATACAAATTATTCCGAAATAAAATGATACAATACAAACATTTAATGTAAAATAACCTCAGATTTATATGTAAACTTTTAGTCTGGAAGTTTATGTAATTTAAGAATAAACGCTCAGAAATTCCTTCATAAGTTTTTTAAATACGTTGAATTAATCGCATCGCAGCTCACAAACTATTCATTAACTTGTTCCCTTTATAATGCACAAAGAAAGCAAATTGCAGTTACACTTTAATTAAAATATTACACATTCATTACAATAACAGTGGAAATATTTAGGAACTCACGAAATTACAATAAATAAAGTACATCTGCAACCTTTTGAAATCCGATATCTCTAGCAATAATCGTAAAATACTGGAAGTGAAACAGACAGAATAAAATATTTGCAGCTTGAAATGAGATCATCGTTATGAATCATTTTAAATGAAGTTCCTGGGGAAAAGTATACTTTTGGCCAAATAAATGAAACAATGGATAACGTTTCTCTTTGTTACCAGAATACTCATTGTCAGGAGCTTACAATTTCAAAAAACATTTCTTCTTACACTGACTCTATTGTTGACACTCATTGTATTGTTGATTTGCTAAGCAAATCTCGGGAACGTTATCTGACGCGTTATGAAGTGACGTTTTCACCAAATATATTAAAGTACACATCATTTCAGCATGGTTACCATATATTCCATCATTACAATTTGTGAGCTTTTTTTTTTTTTTTTTTTTTTTTTTTTTTTTTTTTTTTTTTTTTTTTGGCTTAAAGAAATGTAAGATGACGTAGTTGTGTAATAATAAATTCTTTTCCGGATAAAATTTGCACATCTAAATAACAAATCTAAACATGATAAATAAAAGACATAACTATGTATTTTTGAAATATTAGAATTTTAGAAAAGGAAGATTAAAAGAACATTAATTTCGAAGATGTAAATATAAATAAGGAAAACATCCAAGCATTAATTTCGAAAATCTAAATACGAATTCTAAGAAAAATTGCAGCATCATTTCTAATGTAAATGCAGCAACATTCTCCAAAAATAAAACTAAATATAAATTATAAAATACAATTTAAATGTTACCTAATAATTTTAAAAAATAAAAAAGGGATTAGCATTTTTTTAAATGGAAATACAAAATTTAAAATACTCATTAAATTAATAATTAATTAAAAAATGATATATTTTAATTATACTTGTATAGTAAAAAAGCAATACTCAAACTTATAAAGAATACCTCGGCACAATTTTAAATAGTAATTTTTAGCAATTAATAAAGAATAAGAAAGAAAAATTATTTAAAATAATGAAATAGAACTACACAGTCTGGAATTAAAGTACACAAAAGGTCAAGAAATATGCAGAATACACTAAAAAATTCAGATGAATAATCCTCGCAAAAATTTAGTAAAATCTGAAAATGGAATAATATGTCCTAAATTTCCTCGCGATGACGTAAATAGTAAATGTTGCTCTAAAAATAATAATTCTTCATAATTCTTATTTTTTATGTCTCTAACGCAATAATATTTAGATTGCCAAATAAACAAAGATATCCGCCAAAAAAATCTCCAAGTTCAGAAATTGACATGATGAATTACACGGCAGCCATGTGCCATCCTTTCTTCTTGATTTACTCAATTCATTTTGTGACACATGAACCGCTACACTAAGTGTTGCAAACCATTTGTGAACTCTCCAACGTTTGTGAGAAAATGTTTTGGACTTTTACGTATTATTCGTTGAAAAAATATTTGTTTGCAATTTTTGTGTATATATTAAAACCATATTATTTATTTATTTTCAAAAAAAAAAACCACGTTATAAATTGCAAAATTATCATATTTTTCAATTTATAATACGCAGTGTGTATTATCTGCCAGGCCTTTTTTCGAGTGGAAGAAAAAAAAACGGCTTATAATCCGCGACGATTATTTTCGGCGAATAGTAGAAAATATATGTTGCTGATAATATAAGTGTTCACATAAAATAAAAAAATAACTTGATTAAAAATATAATAAATTGTACAGAGAAAACCTATATTATGAAAAAGATTTTTTAGATCCACCTAGAAAAACTTACCAAGTTTTAGTTTTTAGTAACAAAGTAAAACATATTTTAAAAAAGAATATATTTGTTTTGTTAATAATTAAATGTAAGAAATGGATTATTTCCAAACTTCACATTGGATACATTTTTCTTTAGTACCGAAAATTCTGTGCATTGTTTTTCACCTTAAATTAACACGTTTGCCACCGTTTTTTTTATTTGCCCTCCCTTTAGCTTTTAGTTTAAAATCTGCTGTGTAACTTAAAAGTTTTCATTTCCACATAAAGATATACGAATTTGAATATTTTCAGAATGAAACAGTTCAGGTCAATATAGAATACGAAATGACGTGAGCTAATTGTAACTATAATATCTTTCCAAGGAACCGAATTAATTCTTGAACCTAATTGTACATAGCTGACTATTGCTTAAATAAGTAAAAAGAATCTGTTTTTTATTTTATGAAACATAAACGACATTTATTTCAAAACTTTATCTTACGGCTTTTTGATGGGAAATGTTTATTAATATGTTTATCCACTGCGGCGTATAATACGCTCATCGAAATTCGGAATTTTTTTAACAAAAAATCATGTATTATATAAAGAAAAATTATTGAATGAAAGTAAAATGTTAAGGGAATATTATATAAAAATTATGCAGGAAAATAAAAATGATTAATAATAGTTTTTATTTAAATATTACGTTTTTAAATTTCAAAAGAAATTTCCAACTTACAAGGCTGTCTAATTTGTTTCAGTCAAAAATCAAGTTCAGAAATATTACGAAAACAAAAAATAGAATTATTTAAGTATGGATTGTATGCATCGAAACTGTTATAAATGCATTGAAAGATAATTTACAATTATTATTTTGTATATTCATGCCAATTAAATAAAATAAATTTATTTTACTGCATGGATTAATGATATCATTTTATATAATTTCTGCCAAAATTGTAATCTTATCATTCACACTGAAAGCCCATATTGGATTATATTATGGCCTCAGTCATAATAAAATAAACCTTTAAATTACCCTTGGTTACTGGATAAACTAATATTGTTGAATATAGCCAACAGAAAATTTGTCCAGTTTTTATATTGAAAAGTGCGTGACAGTGCTTCAAATATCAAACCTTCTCAGTTTTATCAATTTATTATTTAATCCAAATGTTTTTATTTAATTCAAATTTTTAATATATTAATGTGCACTCTATAAAGAAATCTGGTGTTTTTATAGTTTTAAGTCGATATTCAATACTCTAGCTAAACTGCTAAGAAAAAAATGAAGTTTCACATATTAAAATTGTAATTTTATTGAATAAAAACTATTTCTTGTACTATAGTTGCTTTTTTGTTCAAATATTTTTAAAACTAAGAAAATAATTTCCCCATTCCTATTGCTTGGTAGACACTAAATATTATCACATATTACTCGGCTAATTTGATGTTATTTAATTAATGTTAGCTTTTTTTATGGTACAAATAATAAGATATGATTTTGTTTGATAATAACTTCATAATAAATATCAGAAATAAAACAATTTTCAGTCAGCGGTATGGTTATTGATAAACAAAATGCAATACGGAAACTTTAAGTCATTTAAAAATCCTATTTTAATGTCATTGATTTACATTAGTTCCTTTACATCAATTTAAAATTTTTAATTTATTTGTTTTAAGTAGGGATAGAAATTTAAAAGCAAAATGCATTTTCAGAAGAAATGCATTTCACTAAGTATCTCATAAATATTTATATTTTATGCTAAAAAATAACGGTTTTTATGTTTATGCATGCGTTCATTTCATAAAATTTTGTAGATGCCTACATAAAATGTAAACATTTGTCAATTTTCTTGCCGTGTTGCTTATGTAAAGATTCTTTTGTATACTTTGATATTCTTACTTATTTTAAAAGCACAATTTCGCATTATATAGATAAAAGAATTGAACCGAATCAACATGGGCAGAAAGAATTTTCTTTGTAATTCTTTGTCTAACATGACATGGGCAAAATGTCTGATATGAATACAAATATTTTATACGATGAAAGCAGTATTTCCATACTTCGAAGGAAACAGTGGAAAATAAATAAAGAAATTCTGTTAAATATAAAGGACATATTTATCTTTTAGTAATTTCATAATTTATAATTTAAGAAGTATTATAGTTATAGAAGCAATGCATCTAAGTTCAATTCAGTCCTACATATTTTCAATAAATTTTACATACAAGAACTGAAAATTACATCAACTTGTGAGTACTTCGTTTAAACAATGATAAATAATTGAAAACTATAATTAATTTCAATTTTGAATCATATTTTACTAAAAAGTATATAAATGTATCATATTAATTTAATATAAATAGTTTGTTTATTTAAATTTGCTTAATTTATGTTAACATATTTTCAGTAAAATTAGTCTTTACTATAATATTTTCAGAGTTAAATACACTACTAGAAACTGTGTTGAGGTTTTACAATAGAATAATAACTGCAATAATGAATTTAATTTCTGCTATTTTTTATTTGTTTTTTTTATTTATTTTTTTTATTTATTTATTTTGCTATTTTTTTATAATTTCTTTTGAAAAAATTTATTTATTTTTTTTGCGATAAAAATAAGATGGGTTACTAAAACAGAAAAATAAATGGACAACAAATATTTCATTAATTAAGTAATGTTATGTAATCACACTGAAATTTTTCTGTCTATATTTTTTATGAAAAGTAAAATTTAAAATAAATTGTTTCTTGTAAGAAATACTTACAGAAAATGTAAATAGAAAATATTAGACGTTCAAAAAATGTTTCAATGATTGTAAAAATGAAAGTGGTATTTAACATTTATATTTTTTGTGCATTTCTGATTTATAAGCTAGTTATTTTCTTTTTGCAGATTTTCTTCGTATCTTTTGTTAAAAAAGAAATCAATTAGTCTAAAAAGCCATTATTATTTATGCCAATATTTTCGGCGTTTCCTTGCTTTATTCCATTTTTTGGCTTATTTGGCAACTTGCTTCTTATGATGTCATAAAAATAGAGAATAATATAAATTATATATAAAATTCTATTTTGGCAACTGTATTTTAATTGATATTATATTTTCTTTTTTTAAATTTTAATATATTTCAAACATATATATTTATTTTTTTATTTAATCAAATTTAAATTTATTATTTAGATGTATAAGCTTTTTTAAGGAATTTATTTCACAATTGCCATATCATCATACCATTATGTCACAATGCCATCATGGCATTATCTCTTTGTTGCCAAAAAAAATTGAAAAATTGGCATAATGGTTTATTATACGACATCTGTGTCGTAAGCCGTATCAAAGCCAAAGCTAGCTTATGATAATATTAAAACACACATTCTTAATATCATAAACACATATTGCTACAAAATCATCGAGCAAATGACGATTCACACCCGATATCGCCTTAACCGATTCTTAAAGACTGTGATATAATTTTGTTTTCCGAAAATGTTTGCATATGTGTACATATACTGCCGTTGAATTTAGAAAACTGTAAAATACGGAGATTACTTAGCTAATATACAGACTAATTAATTTACTTCGTTAATATGCAGAATCATGATTTTTCACATTTTAGGAAGGGAAAGTGCATTTTTAAGACTTTCTTCCGTTTAAGTGGAAAAAATAATTGAATTCGATCAATTAATTTATTTGTCGTTTCATTATATTAACTAACTTTTAAAATTTTACAAAATAAAAATATAATTTTGTTTTTGAAACGCTTGCATGCTTCAAACTGTAGTAAAAATTAAGCCGTCTGCTTTTTTCTATTATAGTTATTAATATTTTATTGAATGAATCTATAAAACAATTTGTCTATGTTTATTTTAACTTCAATGTTTAGATAACGAAAACTGAATAAATATCATTATATTAATTTAAGTATATGGTATTTTTTGCTGTTATTTCAGTATTTTTTTTATTATTTTTATGGCGGGCATCCTTGAGCAAGTAATTAACATTAGTCCATTTGCCGCAACAAGGCCGGAAACTGCTACTCATTTTATCGTTACCCGGTGGACACCTCTGAACCAAGTCACGGAGGTACGAGTAGCACGCCCACGCCACACCATCACAAACCCGTTTATAGGGCGGGCCACATTCATCCATCATCTGAGGAAATGACAAGAAACACACAGAGAGAGAAAGAGAGAGTACATCCATGCCTGAGCCGGGATTCGAATCCATGTCCTCCCCATCCGTAGTCAGATACGCTAACCACTAGATAGGTTGGGCGGCCTATTATTTCAGTAAAGATCTTATATTTGGTTACACCTAGAAGTTACACGTAAAAAGAATTTTCTTTTCATTGAAATTTCAGTCTACTTAATTTGTACATTAATGTATATTAAAAGAAAGAGCTTATGTAATATAGATATATTAACATATGTTTTTTTTACTTGTATCTGCTTACTAAGGAAATATTGTAAATTATTTATTAATTATTTTAATTCCGAAAATGTATTTTTGTACACACTCAAAAATATCATTATATTAATGAGAGTATTTTTTAATAGAAATTCATTATATTAATTATGTTCGCTGTTTTCAATAGTAGTTTCAAATTATACATTAAATTATACGGTATTATCATCAAAACTGACTAAAAGTTAAATAGTAAAAATAGTTCATGCATAATTATAGTAAGTTTAAGATATTAACTTAAAATAAATTAACTTAAATGAACGGAAATAAATTAACTAAAAATAAATTATGTAGAGAACTTGTATCTTTGGTAATAGAAAATTATTTTAAATTTGGTTTTGTGAAAATGAAACTCGAGTTAAAAAATTATATAATTATCTAATGAATTTTACTATCTATTTGACAGATTGATTAACAGTGAAAATTTAAAACTTTTAATGAAATACAAATAGTCATATGACATAGTTTGATTACATAGAAATACGTTACTCTTAGATTTGTTATTGTTAGTTTAAAAAAAAATCATTTTGTCTAAGTTTACAATTTAAAAGTTATTCAATTCCGTAATAATTCATAGAGTGAGAAAAAATTCTAAAATTTAGATTATTATTTAATTATATATTGCTCTTAGAAGTGCTATAGCTTATGATTATCTTATTGAATATTTGCTATATTATTATCAAGAATGATTCTTCTCATATTCAGTTTTTTTAAAATATGCAAGTTAATCTGAATTATCATAGGAATAAAATACATAGTTTTTTAATGGTGCTTCTTAAAAAAATATAAAAGTTAAAATTTTTAATTTGAGCCGTCTTCATTTCAATATTGTATTAGCAGAATGTTTATTGATGTATTAGCATTGTAATAAAATGTTATGTAAAAATATAAAAACTATTACTGCTATTCGTATTCTGAAATATTTTACTGTTTTCCCTTACTGCTCTTATTCCTAGTTATATTTTATTTAACTTTGCCTATATGATACAAGTATGGAACTTAATAAATGAATTAGGATCTGGAATTATATGGGCATTATAAAAGAAATTGAATATAACATTTTATGACACCTAAAAAAACAAAGCAATGAACTTTTGTAAAAGTATCTTAAGTACTTTTATCAAAATTCATCAATAAACTTTAAGAAAACATTTTTACGACTTCTATTAATCATCAAAAATAGATATGAAGGTATTTATTTTTATCTCCCAAAAATTAATTAGATTTTAATAAGAGCGAAAATTCTCTTTAATCAGTTTTCCAAAATAGCGAATGCTGTTGAGAAAGCATTGCATTTTGTATCTGCTACAAATTTAATTAAAAATGTTGCATAAAGTATTTTATGACGATCGCTTTGTTTCTTCAAAACGTTTGATTGGTATACAAAGTTTAAAGATTTAAAGGAATTCATCAAAATTAATCAGCATCTGACGAATATTTCACTTTCTATGTTCAACATATCTATAATATCAGAAGATTCGTTGCTGGTTATCACCGTTTAACATTTTCAATTAAATGAGTATGATAAATTGTTGAACAAATTCTTATATCATTTATTTATACCAAATAATTTGTTTTAAAATTTACAATTATTATACGTTTGAAAAGAAAAATATTTGACTAATAAATAGATTCTTTTTATATTGCGTCACCAATCTTTCTTATACATAATATCAAATATTTTGTAAATATAATGTGTCTGCCACTATGAGAAAAAACATTTAAAAGCTATAACTTAAACTGCATTTAAAATGTTTTGAATTTCATATTCAATAACTATACCTTTTGCATTTGTTAGTCATTTCTTGGCTCGTATTTTATTCCTTTCCCGAGAAAGTAAATGCCTATCGATGCCAAGTTTCATTCTTTAAGAACTGCTGCATTCTTCACTATAAAATAAATAAGACTGAGATAACTGCAACATTTATTCTATTTCCTCTTTTGTATTTATGAGAATGGAATTTAAATGCTTTTTCAAAGAAAATACTTTTAGGAATCGATTGAAATCCTTATAAAAATATTCTGTTTCCCTCTTTTATAAACTCAAATATTTTTTCTTTCTCTTTTCTTTAGTTTTATATTTTTTTCCAAGCAGTGGTATACAAAAGCAAATATTTTCCTTTCCACGGTATTACTGATTTGGTTGCAGTAACAAAACTGACACAAAATATTCAGAAATCTGTAATGAAGCTCTCGTGAGAAATCTTTAAGTAAGCTACAAACTATTTACTCGGTAATGATTTTTCTAAGCCTGCAAAAGAGCCGAACAAATGATCTTTCATGTTTCGGAGGTGGGAAATTGAGAATGAATAAAAGACAAACGTGACAATTCCTCGAATGCATGTTATAACTAGCTATCTCTCTGAGGGATGGAGTGGAAACTTTTCAAAACCTTCCCTCTCTCTATTCGATATCGTTTTATTGCCAACTTTTCTGTTGCTCAGATAAAAGGATCGGTAATTGTTCCGAGATTGAGCGATAAAATTTTTATCTAGAACAGACCATAAAGTTTAAATGGAAGCAAATTTCGATTTCTGAGAATAAGGAGCGAGCCCGTCGGGGACAGATAAAAACGGATTCTTAAAAGTTTAATATGGGCTCCTCTTACGTTCCAGGGTTTTGCATTGACGGTGACGTATGTGGGTGATTAAATGTGTGTAATAACTACAGGAGGAAGGACATGGAATTCGCATTCTTTCCCATCCATTATTCGGATTAACGAGTGTAATTGTTCCCTTCCTGCGGGGAATTCCGCCTGTTCAGTTGAAATAAATTCAGATAAACAGATACGTTTAGCAAACTTTTAAAATATTCGGAAAGAAGTTTCTAGGACTTCTTTATTTCATTGAGTGCCTTAAATAATCTTTTTCAAAGCTAAAATTTATGTCATAGATAGAATGGGAAAATCCATTGCTATAAAATATTCCAGGCAAATATATTATTCTCTCTCAGAAATATCTCCTTTCTCTTTTAAATGCTTCTTCTAAAGAGGTGAAGGTTAAAATTTTTGTTAATATTTTGGCTTGAAATTTCGTGTATAATTATTTAAAAAGGAATTATGTTTTTACGGTACAATTTGTATGAACAAATCTTTCAATAAATACAAGGCATATAATATATTTATTAAAGGATTTGCTCATAAAAATCGTACTGCAAAGAATTAATTTATTATCTTTTTGAAAAAAATGAATTTTCTTTTATAAAATCTATATAATAAGTTTGAGAACATAAATGATTATTTTATTAAACAGCATTTATAAAAATACTTTCTATAATATTATAAGTAAGGAGTAAAAAGGAGAAATATTTTAGAATTATATTTAACTATAAAAATTAATGCGTGTAAAAATATTATAGTGCTTGCATGTTTTTTTACCTTATTCTGAGTTCTCAATGAAGCTTCCTTCAATGATTCTTATTCGGTGAAGTTAAAAAATAACTCTATATTTTCATGTAAACAACGACAGTTATTTGACTGTGTAAAAAGGTTATTACTGATTTCTCTCTTTGGAGCGTAATGGGAACAATTGAATTCATTTCAAAAAAATGAACTTCTTGTTGCCTATTCATACTGACTACCAGATATGAAAAACGTATCAGACTTTTCATGATTTTTAGTCTTTTGAAGAAGCTAGAAAAGCACTAGGTATGAACACAGAAATAAAACAATTTTCGATGACTTGAGACTCTTCCATTATTAAAAAATATATAAATCAAATAAACTCTGACTCAAGACTTTCGGCTTTGAATTATTATTCCCCTGATACTTATAAATTCTTTTAAGCTAAATAGCAAAATTAAAAGCAAACTTTTTAGGTAAATGCATAACAGTTTTTCTGTAAAAAATAGATAAAACTTCATGTATTCATAAGTGTTATCATTAACCAAATAAGTGTTCTTAGCTATCCAAGCGATATGTTGCTTCGCATTATCGGCCAACAACAGTTCACCATTGTCATCAACCAGTGGTGGATTCTTCTGTTGCAATGCCTGTTGCACACGTTCCAATTGTTGTGAGTACAAGTTCGTAATACAGTTTGGCCTGTTGATAGAAGCTCATAGTGAACCATATGACAACTAGTCCACCAGCCACAAAATGTAATTTTCCGTGTATGTAGAAGGACAAATCTTCCGACCTGAATTTGTGAAACCAATGCATTGCTGTTCGTTCATTCACAAGACTGTCCCCAAACGCTTGACATATTCAGTGACTTGATGCTGCAGCTTATAAGCTCACTTTGAAGTCGCAAAGAAAGCAACACCCAAGGAGCTTCTTCGACACTCCCGTTTCTCATAGCTACTGTAGGAGTTACTGAATGTGTGATGGACATCTTTCATGACGACTGACATCCTGCTTTCGACAGACCGGTGTCTCAACCAGGTCATACATTAATTTGCATACTTATTCTCCCTTTATTTAATGGAAATACGAAAACATTCAGAGCTTATTTGTTTACCTTGTATATATTCTCTTTTCTTATCACATTATTATCTACTCTAAATCTTTAACATTAATCTGCATTTTATAATACATAAGTCATCATGTTCTGAATTATAAAGTAAAATTGAAACTATTCAAGGTTAATCTCACACAAATTCTCGGACATCTTCCTTTACTCAAATTATTTTTCTTTCAGTACTTCATGGAAGCAAATAGTGCTATACTTAATACATAGGAACGAAATTAAATGTACTAAGTATATAGTAAGATATTAAGTGATTTCTTTGATAAATCTGTCTGGTTTTAGTTGAACCAAAACTGCATTTAGGCTTCCGTTATTCTACATTAATGTATCAATGCAGAAGCAAGAGATCATTCAATGCAAAATTCTTTAAACGCCACTCCGTTGTATTTGTAAATCTTCCCTTCAATTTGATATAACATGAATATTTCCTTTGAATAAACATCAAAGTAAGAAATGTTTGATTAGTTACTCAAAGACAAGTTAGGAAAAATTCTAGAGGACAATGTAGATTATGGAAATAATATATTTTATTTTACTTTTATATTCCCTATCTTAAATTTTATAATTTGAATATTACATTTATAGTTGGAAAGATTATAATAAATTCATTTTTATAACAACTCATAAAATTCATGAATCAGAAAATTTTCTTTTTAATATTTTATTTTCCTAGTTTAATACTCAACTGTCTATTCTGCTACCTCACTTTTCATTACTTTACACTAACATAAAAACCGAAAATAAAATTAGAGAAAATATCTAAATTTATATGTATTTTCATAATTTGGTAGCAATGGCATAATTTTAATTTTACTTAATATTGTAAAGGTTCTTAAAGTTTTAATATATATTTATTTTCTTTTCAAGTATCTAATTTAATCAACATAATACCGCAACAGAAAAAACCTACTTTATTTTATATTTAACAAACACTTTCCCTGTATACATCTTTCTTGGACTAGTATTATCATCCTCCTTAAAACTTTCTGTTAATCTAATTTTCAGTATTTGATAAATGCTTAAGATATGTTTCAATGAATACAAATAGTTTAATTTTTCAATCTTTACCTAAGTTTTTTATATCATAAGTAAATGATAAATAGTTCCTTATTTATATTTATAAATATGGAACCATTAACATTTTTATCAAATCATAAACATTTTGTGATATTTTTTTTTTAAATAATTCAAGTACATTAAAATTTCTTATTGGAAATTATAGCCGAAACAAAAAATACCAAATAAATAAACGAAAAGAAATTAAGCTTCTTAAATATTTATTACAATTAGAACTTTCTACTGTTAATTACTTAAGTAAAACTATGTAATTAATTAAATTATCTCATTGGAATAATTTTTCGAAACATTAATAAATTTGAATTAATATTATTTTATAAAATCTTTGATGTCTCTTACCAATTAACTAACAATTTTTCTATATTATGAGGCTGTATTCTAATGTCAAAAGTTTTAATTCCTACGTTAAATTCTTTAATACTTATTATACTTCATCATACTTTGCTTTGAAATTAAACAAATCGTTATTAGTTTGTTACATTTCTGGTTTTCTTTATTATTAATTATCGAAATATTCGTGCAGAAAATGTATTAAGACAATAGTAATTAAGGTATAAAAAAAGCTTTTTTTAGTTAGACTTTGTGCTTACAATATGGGGTTGAATAATATTTTAATCAATGCGTAATTAACAATTTCTCATTGATAAATTGGATTGGTCTGGATAAACTGGATTGGAAATTGAAGGAAGAATGCAAAGTAAAAATCTTGCGTTTTTAGATCAAACATTTTAAAAAGGAAAAATTTATTGCTTTTAACACTGATAGAGTTATTAAAAATATTTTTATTCAAACCTTAATCAACACATGATTTGAAGAAATGATTATAATCACTTTTAAGCTGTTTTCTTTTTACTTAAAAATATTTCTCTTTAATCGATTTTTCATTTATGAGTTGAATGAAATTCGTATTTCTCATATTATTCTATGAATGAATTTATGTCTGTAACTGGGATTACTATATACTGTGTTCACGTACCTTATATTAATACATATCTTTGTAGCTCATTATAATAAAAAAATTCATATAGATGATTTCTATAGAAAGGATATTCAAGCAGAATTATGAATTATTTTTTAATGCATAAATATGTAAAAAATGTTTTACATTGATTATTTCTACTAAAGCCAACATTTTATATTTTAATGAGGTATTTCTTCAGAGACTCTCAGATACTTATTAATAAGACGATTTAAAAATAAGCTCATGGAATAACGCATATAAATGAAAATAACACTGATCAAGATTTTTTTAATTGTATTTACTTTATACAGGTATGCAAAATATTGTGCAATTATGCAACTGCGATAATTTTAGAGGATAATTCTTCTTTATTGCCGCTGTAGCCCAGGGTGGACTTTAGCCTGCCGTACAATATCCCTCCAGACAGATCTGTCCCCGAATTCAATTTTCCAGTTGGACACATATAAGTCTTTAAGGTCGTTCAATACATCATCATCTCATCTTTTCCTTAATCTGTTGCACATAGATTTTTAGAGCAAGATCTCAACCACCCGATAATTAAAGAGCTTACAATTTATCATTATTTCTAATTTTTCAACAATTAAATATTTAGAAGAAATTGAGTAATAGTCCAAAATTTTTTCTACATATTTTCCGCCCAAAAATTAATAACTTATTTATATTTTTACTGTATCAAATTGCAAGACTAGCAACAATGTGTCTCTAAAGAAAAACTAATTGTTTTGTACAATTTTAGTTTAATTGCTATAAAGATCAATTCCGTTTTCAAAAGATGCTGATAAGAAAACTAATTTCAAGCTCCCATTCAAGATTTTGCAATTAATTCTTAAATAGTATTTTGAAAACTTTATAATTCTACTTAAGGAAAGTGCAACTAATTCATTAAAATTTCATTCAAATTTCAAAAAGTATTTTACAGTATAATACGAAACGTAAAGAGTAAGTAAATTATGAACAATATATTTTTAAGTATATATTTTGAACATTTATTTTATTCAATATTGACAAAAATGTTCGAATTTATCTCTCATTACAGTTCTTTTTAATTTTTCCTTTTAGGCAAACAAATTACAATTATTTTTACCTGTAATCATTTTTACTTGTAATCATTTAGGTCGTTTTATGCATTTCTTAATATAATGTTAAATGACTGTCAGTCGATTAATTTGTGACAATACAAAATAGTTATTGTAAGAGATAATATTTACACGAATTGTGATAAATTTATCAAACAAAATACAGCATATTTTCCGAAATTACATTGTTACATTTTTATGACAAACTTCAATATCATTTAAAAATGCAAGTGAAATAAAAAGTTATTTTCGGCTTACAGAAAGTTAAAAACAGTTAAGATACGGTGCTTAAATTATTGAGATCTAATACCTTTTGATGTGATTAAAATTAAATGTTTTCTAAGAAATTAGTAGTAGGAAACATCAGATACTAATTTTGTAAAAATTCGAAACATTGATATTCTGTTAAAATTACACTGAACAAAATACTCAGTTTAGTTTTAAGACAAAATCACAGCTTACTTATTTAAAAGAGAAGTAAAAAATAAAAATTTAAAAAGATCTACTAACAATTTAGGTTGTTCTAGGCATTACTTATTGATTATATAATTTTAAAAAAACACTAAAACTGACTCCAAATTAATTAATATTTCATTCTTCAAAGCTATGTAGGAAGATTTTCTAAGAAACAACGGTTCCTACTAATTTTCTGGTTTCTGCACAGTCTCTTATGCAAACAAGCTTTTAATAATTAACATTTAATCCGTATTGTGTGTTTGAACTCGAGCATGTGTTTCAATTATAATACATTCTCATTTTTATTCAAAAGCAAATTTACGAATGATTCTCTATTCAAGTGTTCAGGCTACTATGCTCTTATATTAAAGATTAAAAGAAAAGAAATAAGATAAAAGAATATTTCAAATAAGTAATATATTTAAACGACTTATAATTTTAGACTTACTAACGCATTTAAAAACAATCTAAAGCTACTAAATATTTTTTTGCTCTTTATGACATTTTAAATTTTACAGATTATTTCTTTTATACATAATTTTATGTTACGTGACAAATAAAATATGAAAAAAGAATATTTTAGAAAAAAAATATGATATATAAAAAATATATAATTAATAATAATAGTTACTTACCCAGAAAAGCCAATAAGGTAAATTTCTAATAGATTGTAGAACATCCTTATACGGTAGATATTAAATTTTTGACTGCTACCCTATTGGGAATAAATAAGTTCCTTCTAAGAGATAGTAAGAGTATAGAAAATAAAAAAGAAACATCCACCGGTTTCTTAATATACTAAGATTAACGACACATAAGAACATCATAACTTTTATCAAAAAAGTGAAAAATATAACTCTTAAATTTAATGGCTCCAATTCAATGCAAAATGTTTAAATGAGAAATAGATACCTAAACATTACGGGATGTATTTCAACGCATGGCATTAAGGTGAACTCTCTTGAATATTATGAGACATTCACTAACTACACTGATGAAACAGTGTAATTGGTAAAAACTCGAATCATAAATGTCGTAATTAAAAAGTATCGATAAAGCACTAGAATTAAGTTTTTGGATAACATTATTTAATATTTGGCAATTATTCACTTCTGTTAAAATTTACTGACAGCGGAAAACATAAACAAATTTTGCTAGATTTGGCTGTTTGTAATGCTCTTTTATGTAACCGTTGTGATTTATTTTTTTAATTTATTGTTTAGATGTTCCTCAGCTGAATCTCCGACTTGGCAGTAAACTGAGGCACTCAAATATTGTGGAAGCGATGGACGTCTACTTCGAGTGCAACGTACGAGCCAATCCTTGGGTGTCTGAGACGGGATGGCGATTCGAAGGACAGCCTCTTCAGAACAATGTGAGTGCCGGAATCGTCATCAGCAACCAATCTTTGGTTCTGCAGAGGGTGGGCAAAGCACAGAGAGGAAGATACAGTTGCACGGCAACCAACAACGAAGGCCAGGGAGAAAGCAATCATGTTTACCTCAGGGTCCAGTGTAAGTTTTTGATAAATTTTTCAGCAGAAAAACTTTTCTTTTGAATATCATTTTACAGTATACTGATAAACAGAAAATTGTACAAATTTACAAGGTAAATTAAGGTATGATCTGTGATTACGTAAATAGCAATATATACTTTTATACATACTCTGTTTTACACAAAGTATATATATTATAAAATGATATCAAAAATATATTTAATAGTAAGAATCATACATAATAAAAACTAAGGCATGGCATTATATAAATATCGAGAAAAATTTACCGTACATTGCTAGTATTAATTTTATTAACACTTAATATATTTCGTCATTACTTGTATAACATCATTAATACTTGTAAAATACGATGATTTTTTTTTGTCAATATCAATCAAAATGTATCCTTGAGATTTATCTTCTTACTAAAATTTATAAAAAGGAAAAAATGTTTAAAAATTTGTAAATCTGAAATTATTTTTGTTTACTAGAGCTGGTTTTGAAGGTAAATTTGAATATGATAAAAAAAATGTAAGCTTGGGATAATACTAGATTTTCCTTAAGAAAACGAAGGGTGAACTGGAGTAGGAAGGGTTAAGGCTCTGGCATTTAGTAAATTTGGAATGCCAACTGAAATATACATTGCAATCTAATCTGCTCTTGTGTGTTAAAAATAATGATTAGTGACAAATCAAATTAACAAGTAGTTTAAAAAAAACTTAATTTTGTTTTCAAACATCCTAAATTATCCGTCTTTTGTAAAAGAAATATAGTGCTGCATGGCTGTTTTAGTAACGAAAAGTAATATATAAAAAAAAATTTAACTTAATTCCTACTTAGGTCAACAAAAAATTTTTTATTTTAGAATGCTTTTTATTAAACTTCGCATTGTCTATTTGTGAAGCAGGAGTCGGTACCATTAACCCAGTTAGCTCAGTTACATTTACGTTTCGAAGAGATTCGATCCGAAATCACGAAGAAATTACCTTTTTCATGTAATTGTGATTGTAATTTTAATCATAAATTTAATTTATTAAAGTTACCAAATTTTCAGAAAATTTTAATGATTTGTTGTGCTTATTTTTTATCATGTTGTTGAGAAGAATTCTTAGGTACTCAAGCAAGCTCGTAGCATTCCTCTTCAAGGAAATCTTTAACTTTCTGAGCTTCAAGAAGATTACATCTTTAGCAATGTGTCTGCTCATCGCCTGCAGCTGATTTCAGAGAACTTAGATTCGTCGAAAATAAAGCGAATATCACGTCTGTTACACTTTCATTTACAATTGTTTCTGAGAAATTACTATTAGACTTAGATTGGTTCTGTTGTTTTTTGGTGTTATAAAGGACATGTAGTTTAGAATTATGTACCAGACTCAAAAGTAGTTCGGTTTTATTTTGAGGTTTCATCTATCAAACAAATATGATGCTACTGATTGTTCTATTACTTTTGATACTACTATGATTTGTTTTTTAATTGTGTTGCCGATTTGTTATAACTCTAGTTATCAAGGTTGCATGTTTTTCTAAATAAATTGTCCTTCCTTATTATCTTGCTGAATTTCTACTAGAAGTTCATATGATTTCAAATAGAGTTTGAGTGAAATAACCTGTTGTGTTTATCTAAGTATGCAGAAAATATACGTTTCTGCATACTTAGCAAAATTCCAACCATTTATCTCATTATTTTTGTTTCAAGATTATCATTCAAGATAAAACATAGGCACCGTATCCTGTAAATGAAACTAGGATAGATCATTTAAGACAATTATTACCCTGAAAAGAAAAAGATGAATGCCAAGAAAAGAAAAGGTGACAGTTGGATATATTGTTGATTTAAAACAAACCAGAAAACAAAGCGGAAAAAAATTAAAAATTTTCTACTTTTTTGGTATTATTGTGTACAAAGAAACGTTTTCATAGTGAATTTATCCTGAAATATTCATGTAAATTTTAAATACTTTTGAAATAGATATTTTCTTGGACAGCAAAGTTTCCACATTGACAATCTTCTTTCTAGTGGTTCTGGGACATAACCAATGTTACGGGTAATAAGAAACAGGTCTAACACAGAAAACACAATTCATGGATGCTATTATTTAACATTTAATTAAATGGAGAAAATTAACAGTCCTCTATTTCATATCAACTTCGATCTTAAAAAACAGTTTGTAAGCCCGTTTCATAAGAGGCCACGTGTTGCATTTATTCGAAAAAATATTTCTGTCGATTACGAAAAAAATATGAAATTTTGATGGTCAGCCAATAAGACAATCCATTATGAATTCTACGTTCGTAATTTGATGTATGAAATTTTTAGGAAAATATGGACTTCATTAGCAACTGTTGCCAGAAATTTTCTAAGTAAATGTAAAGCTATGCTAAATTTATAAACGAAATGATTTACACTTTAAAATCTTTTAGATGTGATATGAGTATTAAGGTGCTTTTTTACGGGAGCAACTAAACAAAATTTTGAAAATGTGAAAGAAATAAAATAGAATAAAGTAAAATTTCATATTTTCATGCAAGATTAAAAACAAATAAAATAGAATTTGCATATAGCTGAAGTTTAATAAATTTGAAGGTAGCAGAAGTTTAATAAATTTTATTGTTTCAAAATACTTTAATGAATATCAAGGAAAACAAATTTTCGGAATTATTCAATAATTAACTTGTTTCAACTTAAAAATCTAAAATAAAACGTGTTTATATTCTAATAAAAACTTTATGTTTACATTATTTTCATGTGTTTATAATGTAAACACCTTAACACAGATTAAGGTACATTAAATATTAGGTTATATATTAAGATATATTAATTATTAAGTAAAATATTTGTTTGGGGATAAAGAAATCCATTATCTTTTCAGTCGATGAATGTAGTATTCGATATCTCGTTAAGTATCGATCATGCAAATTCAAATTTATGATTGTTGGAAAGCTCACATTTCGCTCTAAGAAATTTACTGCTTTTTATTTGGTCATTCAATTATGAGAAACAGAGTGTTAAAAACGGGAGTCAACGAAAAGAAAATATGGTACATACACATTTTTTCTCTGATAAAGGTAAAATTACTAATCAGGCAATTAAAAATCATAAATGATAATTATAGTCTCGATATTGTAAAAACCAAACAGGTGTAATTTTGGTTTCATCGTTTCCATTAAAGAACATTTTATCTAAAGATGCACCTCACACAGGTAAAACCATCGTCAAAATATCGATAAAATCACAAAACAATTTAAAATCACTAAAACAAAGTTTATCAAAAGCATGTACAAAAGGCCTTGAAGTTCATTAAAAAATAATGGATTTCTTTTTTCGCAAACTAATATTATATCTTAAAAATTTGACCTCCGTGTTTAAGCTAATAGTCATATTTTAATTTCGGTAACCAAATTCTTACGAAATTAATTTTTATAATAAATTACAGAACATAAATCTGAATAAATACCTGTAGAAATATATATATATATATATATATATATATATTGCAATAATAATGAAGGAAACCAAAAACCAAATTATTATGTGAAGATTTTTTATAAAATACACTTTGATAAGTTGTCCTGTATATTATTTAATTATTTTATAAACTCTATATAGTAAATGCGAATGCCTTTTGACTTAATAAAAATATGTGGTTATCTGAAATAAAATTTATTTTATTTCGTTTCCTTTCAAAGCTGACATTCCCAATCTCATGGAAAATTATTTCACCTAAGCCTTTATGCCAGTTTCTGTACAACACTTGTACCAAAGACTCATATTTTTGGTCATATACCTGTCATTTCGCTACATAAATTTCTGATGCATCTTAAGTAATAAAAATATCGCTGATAAAAAGATAGATATGTATCGCAATAAAACTGGTAAAATAGTGAAAAAAGAGCAAAAGCTTTACATATATGAATGCCATTTCTCTGTCATGTTTATATTCATGTAAATGGCGTTGTACAAAGTTTTCAAGTTATAATTTGTTTAAAAAATGTTCTTGGAAGAAAACTGTGGACAACGTGATTTAACTGGAATACTATTACTAAGAAGAAAATCAAGTTCTTGAGCTAAATTTTTTATCTTCCATCGTTTTATGCAACTATGAGAGCTTCAGAAAAACACTTTGCGTAAATTCATCGCATTTTATTATTTAAAAACATTTATATATTATTGTTTCACAGATTTGTTCAAGAAAAATGCATCTTTTACTAATAAAAGTTAAAAACAGTAGAGAAAAACTGAATGAATTATCAAAAATCGGAATAGCCTAAACATTTTGCATATCGATAACATTGACAACACTCAAACTCATTTTATGTAGATGTGGCGGAAGATTGCTAAGACATTTTTAACAACAGCAAATACATTGCCATTGTTAAAAAATATAGAAGGAAATTAATTGTGAAATTGAAATCAAACAAGAAATAATTCCACATTTTTAAATTTAGCTTACAATATTTATCAGGTTTAAAATCCATGAAATTCGTCTGTATGTTAATTATTAGTAATCTTTTTTATATTTTTAAATAATATTTTGTTACTATATTATATTTTTGCAGACTAAACTCTGTGTTTATACATGTGGATGTACTTACAGAAAATTTCTACCATATTTTGATGTCAATGGATCTATATCTCAAGAAAAATCGATATTATTAGAAATTTTACCATGAAGACATTTTTTATTTTGCGTAGAAAAGATGTGCTGAAATAATATTCATACATTTAGATTATAAAAATCCATTAGAAACTAATTTATACAAATAAATAACAAAAAATGATTGTATTTTGTAAGCAACAATAAAAATTAATTTATCATTCAAATGATAATAAATTAATTTTATGATATACTTATATTCAGATTTTTAAAATCCATTAGGAACTAATTTATACAAGTAAATAATAAATGCATTTTGTAACCAACAATGAAAATCAATTAATATTCAACTGCATGTCTATGATTTGAGTTAGTTTTGATAGTCAATTAAAATTTAAAAATTATTTTACTAGTAGTTAAAAATTTCGTTAAAAATAATTACAAATATTCTAATATGTGTAAAAACAAATTTAATGAATTGCTGAGAAGTTGTTCTGAGGGAAAGGTACAATAATTTTTGCAGTTAACTTATTTAGAAATAAAACCACACACATTCATATTAAACTTACCTTTGATTGGAAATCAAATTATCACACATGCAGAGAAGAAATAATTAAGGCAAGACACACAAACGTATTGCATATATTTTACATGGTATGGTCTCTTTTTGATTTAAATTATTTGAATGATAAAAGATTTACATTGTTATTCGAAAACATTGGCAGTCTTACGAACAGATCTATTCTCAGTATTCTTAAAAAAACCTCATCTTCGATTCAATGTTATTTCAACGTTGACAGAAGAAGCCTGTGGTTCCTTTTGTGATTCTAAGATAAATGTTTTCATTCTGTTGTCTTTGTTCTCTATCTGCAAGTTCTTACTAACTAATCCATTCAGACCAGGACTCACTGACTGCAAATATTTTTTGTATGCTCAGATAAATTCGCTTAGTCTGCAAAAAGATTTTTGGAATTATTTTCAATGGTTTACATCAAACATTTACAAACGACGAAAATATTTCTTCTTCAATTATCCTTTCCCACACGTTTCTCATTCCAAACTGAAAAAATATCTTTCACCAATTCCCAGTCACGTCCATCAGAAAGTGCTGAGATACCATAATTAGAAGCCTGGAAGAATTTAAATATTGTTTTCTCTTTAGTTAATTTTCTTTTTTTGTAATTGATTTAAAGCTTTTTTTCTTAACATATGAAAACATATGATTAAATATAAAGATTATAGAATGTACATAATATCAATGAAAATAAGCAATACATAAATTTATAAATATTTATTACAAATTTATACAATTGTATATACTAAAATTTATCGATAAGGAATATACATTAAAATTGTTAGGATGTTCTACTTTAATATTCTGTATTTAACACCCTACAATAGCCATTAAATATTTTTATTGATTTTATAAACTATAGTTAGAAAAGCTGATTTTTGTAATTGTATGAAATTATACTTAAATAAAAAAAGTTCGACATAAAATAATCAAACAAAATACCTTTATAATTCATGAATCCTTAAGGTCACTATAAATGGTCATTCAAATTTAAAAGTTGAATCTTGGAAACAAAATTAATCTTTTTTCATTTTTGGTTTCAAAATCATTATTGTGCTATGAGACATGCCTAAAATTACTGTGGCATAAATGCCTATTTATTTTCCTCATGCATGCATCAAACAGAAAAATTCGAGCTGAAAATGAAATATAAATTTGATTTAGATTACTTATTACTCATAAATTACAAAATAGAATAACATGACAATATTAAGTACAAAAAATTTAGTCTTCTTTTCAACTACATCAAATCTTTAGCCATCCATTATTGACATAACAAATATTCTTTCTGCAATGAAGAATAGTTTACTAAATGATCTCCTTCAATCTCAAGAGTTCACTGCGCAAAATGCCAATGGGCATACGAATGTAATGCATTAGTTTCCAAAACAACCATTTCTGAACCTCGAATGATTTCTAGACTTCCCACCATTTCTTATTCTGAAATTTTGTGAGCTCAAGTAATTAGTGACAATAATCAACTAATTAAGTAATTAATTACATCCAACGTACAAAGGATATTTTTAAGAAAATTCGAAACTATTTCATTATCTGAAATGAATGCTGAAAATTTAATTTAAATTACAGAACTACATTCCTTAAACGATTTGTTTAAAATATCATTAAATAGAGTTAATTTAAAATTTCAAAGTTAATTTTAAATCTAATTGAGAAATATACAGAATATCAAATACTACGTATTGGTCTAACATGAAATTTATCAATCGAAATATAAATGCCACAAAATTTTTAATCAATTTATATACCATTTATTTCCAGTTAACATAATCAATAAAATCCAAATCATGAAATATGTATTGTTTGACTCCTCTGAATTCTTTTAGTCAAACGTCATAAAATATTCTACCTTGAAAAGAGTTTAAATGAGTTTTAAATGTGTAAAATTTTAAAAAAATTGTATAGAACGTCATCATTCAGAAACCCTGTAAGAAGAACTCTCAAAACGAAAGATGCTTTTAAGTTTAATCATATCAATTTAGCTTTTCGAAGAAGATTGTTCATGTCAGGAACAATACAGAATATTTTATTGTCAATGAAAATGAATCTCACTAGCATAAAGCATTTTTCAAATAATTGGGTGTATCAAAAGAATAGGATTATTTTTATAATTTATTTTTAATCATTTATAATTTAATCATAATGTAAGAAGAAATAATCTGAGTGCAAGATAATTGTTACTATATTCATTTAGGTGAAGGAAGAAGGATGACTTTATGTATATTTAAGTGCTAAATAAACAGCGCAGAAATTCATTTAGGGAAAATTGTAATGCGATATGATAACTGAATTCTGAAAACTAAGCAATCAATAGTGAAATGGGTTTATCACTTTAAAAAATTTTAGTTGTACATGTGATGGATATGAAGGATCTGCAAATTATTGACATATTGCGACAGGTATAAACGCAATTTCTGGATTCTGTAAGTATCAACTGCTGCTATTGAATTAATAAACCTTAGAAAAATTTTTACTTAGCGTAGGTTGATGACATATTTAATCGCGACATGATAACTCAAGGTATTATGTTACAAAATTGTGCAAGGATTCACTCTGTAGTCCTAACATAAATCTTTCTTTAAGGATTTATATCTATAATAAAGCTTTTGGATTATCATTTGTTTCTTCTAGGCATAGTATAGAGTGTTTTACCTTTACAGGAGGTTTACTTTCTTTAAGTAAACATGGGTGTTAAAACCCCGATGTGCAACAATAATATGTCCTCTTCTTTCTTTTCTTTTCCCTTCCTCTGCTTTCTTTTCCCCTCTCTATCATTGTCGTTGCCTCTTAAAAAGTTGAAGGTTTCCCTTGAGAAGCTTTCGGTGCTCTATTACTGTTAGCTTTTCTTGGGAACCAAGTAACCCACGTATTTGCTATGAGTAGAATCCCATGTCCTTGAAAAAGAGCGTCATGGTATTGGAGGACCTCAGAGGTCAACACATTTCTTTGCCCTCCTATCTGTTAAGAAGTTGGTTTGTTTTAGTCCTAAGCACGTCAATTGTTTTCATGGAAAGAGCAAGACCGGTACATCTACTGGATGACTCGTTAAGGTTAGAGGCCATTTCCGAAATATAGTGTGAGAGTATAGGACCTGGCTAGCACTGGTGCAGTAGGTCTGCATGGCCATGATGGACTCAGTGGTGGGTGGTCTGGTGAGAACCTGATTCTATATATAAATGTAAGGAAAATAAAATCTAGTCTCACCCAATGCTGCAAATTGTTTCTGAAAAAAATTACAAATATTTCGCTATTAAAAGAAATGAGGGAAATTTGAAATTTTAAAAAACACTTCTTTTTTTTTTTCTTATTCAGGAATTCAAAAGTATTTGTAAAGTACATTCTTAAGACTTTCTGGTGAAAGTAGCTAACGTTATTGAAACAGTAACTTGAATTTGCTATCGAATTTGAAGGTAATATTCTCATTTCATGGTAATTTGAGAAATTCCCTCAATGTAATTTCCAAAAGACATTTGTTGAATTCATAGACGGATGAGATTCTCGAAATCTTCAGAGTTAAGTGGTCGGAGCTGTTTAACGTATGTCAGTCAGAAGAGATGGAAATTTATCAAAACAAAGCATCTCATTCTGACTTTTATAATACCACATCTTTCACAATATATCGAAGTAGTGTACTTGAATCTACTCAAATGACCATATATTCAAAATCTACTGCCATGCTACCATTTTGACTTTTCTTTGGACACTTGAAGAATGCTTCCTATGACAAACTCAAATGCGATGGTTTTGCACGAAAATTCAAACTACACTAAGAAGAAGGCGTGATCATCCTTTTACACTAGAAGTTATTAACAATGGTTAATAAAGAAGAATACCACAATAAAAATAAATGACAAATGTATCTATGTTGAGTCTTGACAATTAGATATCTTTTGCACTCCAAAAATGGGACATAGTTATGCAAGTGATGCAAATAAAGGCACCTATTAATCTATTGCATAGACAAATTCCCTATAGTTTCTCTTAGCCAGATTGCTCTGAAATTCATAAAGGTTAAAATTAACATTAGTACCAAAGATTCGAAAATCTCGTTCTGCTAAATCAAGATTCACAAGATCTTTCAATCTAAGTTCATCTGAGAAGCTCTCGTAAGCCCTGCATATCAAATTATAAAGTTTTGTCTCTGCCGGTCGATGGCTAAGTGGTTAGCGTTTCTGACTCCTAAGCTGTTGGTACAGGGTTCGAATTGGGCACAAATGCTTCCTCCCTCTCTATGTATTTCTTTGTTGTATCATGAATGAATATGACTCACCCTAGTAACGAGTTTGTGATGGTGTGACTTTGATAATGCTACTCACCCCTGTGACTTGGTTAACTGGTGCCCACTGGGTAATGCTAAATGAGTACCAGTTTCCTGCCTTGTTATGGCGAAGGATTAGTTACCCAGTGCCGGCCGGTAGAAAAAAAGCATTGTTTTTGGAAACTGAAGCTGTTGATCTATATTCCACGGACGAGGAATTATTATTCTTGTGATTGACTGAAAACTCGCTTCCAGATCCGAGAATAGAACTTTTAAGTTTAAGCAATAACTACCTTTCTTTCGTGTAACTGCCATGATTTGCCTTCGAATTTTGATAACATCAAGTCTAAAACAGCAGCTTAAAATTTCATATGCATAATACTTCATGATATTTTGTTAAAATTGGCTAATAATATTTCCATACTTCCTATTAATTACTTTATGAAAGGCTGTGATGGTGATTTTGCACTTATCTGTGTGTGCATAATTAATTTAATGAAATTATGTGTATCTGTATATAAGGTTGAAATTATTAATTTTGTAAATTTATTATGTGTGCATTAATTTAGTGAACTTCTTGTAATAGTGTTTTTTTCTAAGAAATCCAAATGTTTTGCTATCTTTCTAACGATATACATTCTTTTAAAAATGAACGTCGTTTTAACTTTATTGGTAATATATTATAATATTTTAAAATTATTGAAATGAATCAAATTGATCTGAAATTTGAGAACGATTAAAATCTGCCATTATTCCTCATTTTTCTTGCTCTATTAACAATTTTAAGAAAAAATAATTTATTTTTCAGTTCAGTGTTCTTGATACTGTACTTGAGTAACCTCTTTTGAATCACATAGAAGAATTGTTACAATACATTTATATACGTACTGTAACATTTTTAAATAATTTAAAATTAGGAAAAGTTATCACTTTTTGGTTGAGAGTTCATCATATTTACTATTATAAAAGAAAAATGGTATTAACATCGTCACAGCCAATATTGCTCCAAGCCGAATTACTGCAACGATAGTCTTTCCAACATATTACTACAAAGAAAGAAGACAATAAGAAAAAAATTTACATGTGTTTTATTTTAAAAATATCAATTACTTATCAGTGGAGAAAGTGTCGGTAAAAATGAGGGAATAAATCATTAAACAGTGAATTGAATACTTTAACAACAGTGATTGTTTCACATTTTATGGATACACATAAGAATAGATACGCATATACAAATTTAGCACTTTTGTTTAACTATCGGAGCATATTAATAACCCTATTCTTGTTACATTACAATAGACTTATTTAAAACATTTATATTATTTCATTTAATATCTGTCCCTACAAACGTTGTCACCAGATCACTTGAGCTTGACCAAATGAAGCTTTTATCATAAGCTCTAATTTTACGAAATTATCATCTATGTCTTAAATTTTTTATATGTTGCCATTTAATAATCTCTCTTGGTCAATTTACGTGGTGCTATTTCGGTTTGGTGCAAAATTGGCTTCTTTGACGCTAATACATATGTAGTTAAAAATGAAAACCTCATTACATATATATGCAATGCACCCTTAAAGGAAGTTATGTTCCTAAGTTGTTTGGAGGCTTAATCTATAGACATTTCTGTTAAACATAATTCTGATTAATCATATCTTGTGCATGACACCTTTCGACATAAAGGGTTCCATTGTCATGAAGATATATTAAGAATGATTAATACAGATTTCGCTTCCTCTCAGACACTGCTTATGTGAGAATTGCCATCAATATTTCGAGTCAATGGGACACTCTCAGTTGCTTGTGAGTGTAAATACATATCCTTCACTTATACTACGTAATATAAAAAAAATATGTACATGTTTATAATGATGAAAATATAAAACAAATAATATTAGAAGAATTTATTTCGTAAAATAATAAAACTATTTACAATTTATTTTTCTAATATTGCCAAATATTTATGAACAATAGAATAATTCCAAGTATACTACTTGATTACGAATATTAATGAACATTTCTTGGAATCAATACAACTTAATTTTAGTTCATTAGAAAATAAGACATAAAATGAAAAGTTTGGGGATATTTTTTTATTTCTCCCTCACTATTTGACAAATTGCAAAAATATCTCTTGTTTTTCAAGGGAAGATATCGTCATTCATTCGTCTTCCAGTCATTCATATTGCAATAGACGAGGCAATCAGTCTGAAATCAATTCCAAAAGATTGCGAAAGGTTTTCAGTTGGTTTGTGGAAGACTAGACCACATATTATTTAGCCCATGAGCTTGTAAATACACATAATGGAAGGGAAAAACAAATTCTGTTCTCTCAATTCCTAGTACAACTTTATGTTTATGAAGATAAAGTGAATTGTTGTTCACTGCTAGAAATGCGCTTAACTAACTCATATGAATAAACAGTGAAGGGAATTTTACTGGAATTGGAAACTAACGAGTACAATATTTGATTATATGAAGACTATGTCTGCATTCCAACTATTTCGTACTGAGGCAAGGAGTACCAGCTTAATAAAATCTAAACAAGCTCACGAATATATTGACACGTCTATGAAAATCCGTAACG